>QVNV01019626.1:0-60609 GCA_014825455.1 Pseudomyrmex pallidus
TTCTCATTGACGTAATTAGCATCGCGTACTCGCTGATGACGGTAATCGGCGAGTTTAATTGTATCGCGGCTGTTCGCGCTTTCGGCGCGCTAGAAACTAAATTTCTCTTATTATTGCAGCTGTATGATTGACTGAGACTGCGATAACGTAAAACTTTTAGTGAATAGCGGACTTCCTTGTTTCGGATGCCGGAGGATTCTTTAGGACCAGAAAGGAGTTTGCGACTTTGCGGCACCGGAGAAGCCAGTACGGGCCATTTCAAGGCAGTCTAAAGGTTAGGGCAGTCTAAAGGTTAGTATCGTATTTGCAACTATGATACAATACATTTTATTTTAAAACTTAAAAACGTATTTAACTCTTTCTTTTTAACTTATTTAAAGATAAGAATTAATAATCTCATTCATAATTAACTCTATTAATTTTTTTCTGCTTTTTGTTTCAGATGCAAACGGATTGTTCACGCAGAAAAATAAATTTGCGGCGCCGGAGAAGCCGGTTGAGGACAACGTAAAGGTCAGTGTCAGAGACAAAACAAAATTATATAACACATATTTGTTTAAAAACTTAAATTTATTTAAATTTAACTTATTTAAAGATTTAATAACTTCTATAGCTAACTTTCTATTAATTTTCTCTTGTTATATTATTAAGACATGTTGTGCGTGTCTCCACTTCAATACTCTCGTTGCTCTCCGGCTTGCATCACAGAGCTGGTTCCGCTTTCGATGTCCAGGTTAGGTTAGGTTAGGGTTAGGGTTAGGTTAGGTTTATGTTTCTGATGCGCATATCAATTACGTATGTATTGTACTTTATCTGTTTACATCGTAATACGAAGAAGTGTCCGTAAGTCCGCAATCAACTGCAATCAACGAGCAAATTTCGAACGATTGTGATTGATATCTGCGAAGAGATCCTGCGATAAAATTAATTTTGTCTTTTTGTCGAGTATCAAAAGATTTTATCGCAAACATAGTTTGAGCGATTAGTCTGCGTGTCAATATAATAATATAAATATAAACCAATAAACAACATAGATATACTTCCATTGAGAAGAGAAGAGCGGTTTATTCTGAAAGATTGTACTTTGAAAAATTGTATTTTTGATATTTTTTCCGTCGAAATGGCACTCGCAGGACCCGATTTACCGCCAACTCCTCTTACTATGAAAAATATTCAACAATATTTGACAATTGCATCGAAACATGACCAACGAGATAGTGTTGTCAGTTACTGGTGTACGTATAAAAAAAAAATGTCAACATTTCTGTTTTCTCTTCCGTCTTGCATAGCATCTATACTTGATTTGTATGCAGGTCGCCTTTACGCTCTTCAAACTGGATTAAAGCTAACAACCAAAACACAAGAAGAAACTAATTTTTTATTGAAATTAATGGATTGGTTGGAAGCGACAAAGAAAGCGCTACACGATAACGAAGCTATCACTAATGATGTGGCTGCTCAAGCACACTTGGAGAATTGGGCCTTAAAACTGTTTTTATATGCTGATAAGAATGATAGAGCTGCAAACTTTTCTAAGAATGTAGTGCAAAGTTTTTATACTGCTCAGGTATTGTATGATGTGTTAACGCTGTTTGGAGAACTAAGTGTAGAAGCTGCACAGAATCGCAAGTATGCACAATGGAAAGCAGCTTACATTCATAATTGTTTGGCAAATGGAGAGACTCCAGTGCCAGGACCGATGAAAGAAGATGATGAGAAAGATGAACCAGATGAAGCATCAAATAATTTTGGTAAAAAGAGATGTATATATTTTTAATTTTGCAAAACTGTCAGGTTATGAAAAACAAATTTGTTTGTTAGATGACAATTCGGAAACAAACAAAGATTCTGTTGATAGTCCCAAGGATAAGGAATCACAAAACATTCCATCTGTTCCTTCAAATCCACCAGTTTTAAGAACACAGTCACATGATTCCCAAGATAGTATTTCATTTAAGACAGAAGGCAAGTCTTGTATGATGCAAATGTTATGTGATTTTAATTTAAAAGAGAAAACAAATCTGAATTACTAAGTCAGATGTAAGAAATGTGTTTTCATAAGAAATTATTTGATTTGATTTCTGACAATATTACAGGTGGTGCTAATCTATCAATTGAACAAATTGGCAAGGCTCAAAAATTCATCAAATGGGCAAGCAGTGCACTAGACTATGACGACGTATCGACTTCTATAATGAACCTTCAGAAAGCTTTACATCTTTTGACTACAGGACAAGAATCCGCCTAGATCCTTGAAAAAAAAGATTGTTAACATATTCAGTAATATAGCTTATTTGCAAATGGTTGTGCTAGATACATTATCTGTTTCACATGGCCAGTAAAATACTTTTAACATTCACACAGAGCTGCTTTTGTAAGTTGTGATTAAAAACAATAGAGAAAAGGAAAGAATGAGAGAATTATGGATAGAAGACAGAATTTGTACGAATATTTATATTGGATTATTGCCTGTTTCATCTAAGTAGTCATTAAAACAAATCAACCGAGACTGTTTACAATGTTGATGACGTTTCATCATTAAGTCTATGAAGTCTTTGAACGAAATATAAGTTGTTCTATTTTTGAAGTTATGAGATACGTCAGTAAACGAGACTATTTTTAGATTACAACTGTTCCATATTGCAGTCATTGCTATTTGAAGTCATATATAAAGTTGTGGCGATCTTTTGTTTTTCTTGTACATAATAATTTTACATATAGTCATATTTTATACACGCATACATGCTTAAAATGCGTGAAAGGCTTAATAAATATAACAATTAATTAATATAAAAACATGATTTTTTTGTGGTTTGCAAGATCCAATCATCTATCTTGTACGCCAGTCTGGAAATATAAAAGCACGTATATAAATATTAATCTGTTCTTGACAGGTTTCCTCGACAATTTTCAATGTCTGTCGAATAAGACACACACACAACACAGTCCTGGTTTAAACAGATTTATTACTTTACCTCTTTATCTTGCAGATATCCTGGTAGATTAGCACATGTCACGTTCTCCTAGGATAGGATCTGTTCGTGCGAATTGGTGAAACTGGCTCGTAAAGATGTAACTGTATGGGTGTGTCAATGATACAATCGGAGGAAAGTTTTATTACATTCTAACAGTTTTATTCGCAATTTTTTTTTTTTTTTTTTATCAAATTGTTCGATCATACTCGTTCGCCGCACAGAGTTTTATGAAATAAATTACGCGCACTATGACGCACGTGTCTTAATTACTAAGAGATGTTTCTTATATGTTCATACGCAATACACTCACGCGGTGTATAAGGATACGTTACATTCATTCAAATGGCAGTTAGTGCCTCGTGCTTAAGCTAGTAAAACGTATTAGTTGCATCGATATCGATAATTGGTGTTTTATCAGCGTCAAATTTAAATTTTCTCTTTCTCTGTTTACAGCCGATCCGTTTACAAATTCATTATCGTCATGCTTGTTTATTGATGCGATTTACAGAAGAAATTTGTAGAAACATTACACACTATATTTCCAATTTATCGATTTGTTATTGCAGTACACAAATATTTTTACAATTAATTGCTTATATTTTTATACCATGTACCGATCTTTATTCTATAATATTCCGCTTGTCAAAACATCTGTAAAGGCTATTTCAAAACATTCACTGTCAGCATTGAAAATTTATAATTCATTCATTTAAGAATCGTATTAGAAATTTTAATTACTGGCAGTGAATTTTGAAACAGTCATAATCGACATAAACTCCAATAAAAACGGAGAGTTATGACAATTTTTTATCCTCTTTCTTACGTTTAGTGTTCTAAGTGTAATGTAAATAGAGATTTCTCAACCATGATCTTAGTATGAACCGATATTGATGCAATACCGAATGAATCGATGGTGCTGCGGAATAGAAAACACACTATCAGTGATTAACAAAATCGCGTTTCAATCATGTAGTGAATTGTTATAATTTATACTTTCTAGATTCAGGAGAAAATCTATCTCTATGTATACGTGCTTATATGAAAACCAACGGTCCCGTTTCATGATAGAAAGCTTTTACACGTTTCAAATATCAAGGGGAGAAAGAGGGTGAGAGAAAGAAAGTGAGGAAGGGGAAAAAGAAAACATTTAAAATAAATAAATAAACTTTATATCTCGGAATCAATTATTTCAAAAATAAAATTGTGTGTGTGGAATCGAAGTGGGTTAAGGCGCGGAAAGGAGTATGATCTTCAATCATAATCCCGCTCAGTCTTGCTTCTTGGCTTTGTCATCGACGCCGTTTGCCGTCACCAACCATGCCTCTGCTCGTCTCTCCTGCCAATCGATCGCCAGTCGCCCGATCAGCATGAAGAGAAATACCTAAAATCCATTTGTACAGATTAAAATAAAATCCAGTTTACAGGTCGCAAAACTTGCAACAATGAGCAACGCCAACGGATTGCACTCACCAATGCCGGAGCGATTCTCTCGAACTTGTCGTGGATCATATAGTGAGAGTACACGGCCATCATCATCAACACGAGCAACACCATGTTCGAATAAGTTTTAACTTTCTCTGAAAGCAATTCACACAGAAATGATTCAATTGGTATCAATTCATCAGTTTATTAACAATTAGCGTAATAAAATCGGATTAATAAGAAGTTGCTCGAAGCAAAAACGCAAAATTAATACAAAGAAAAAACTTTGCATGTGTTCTTATTGAATTGAAATATTTGCAGGCCGAGAGATTTGTTCGCGTGATGTGCGACGAGGAAATATATTTAATGTGAACATTGATGCGCAGGATGAAACATCGATATGAAATATAAGATGAAAGGCTCATTGGGTCGTGGGATCATATAGTTTAATTCTTTGCACCTACTACTTGGAACAACTGCCAAGGCGAGACCGCAGACAATCTCGAGAATGCCGACGATTCTGCGATACCACTTGCTGGGCACCTTAAACTCAAGCACGCCCGAGAGCGGGAACACTTTTGCGTATTTTACATAGTCTTTTCTCTGAAAAAAAAAAAGACAAAAGGTAAAAGTCATATTTAAAACTGTGTCTAAAGAAAATTCTAACTCAAGGGGTGTAAGATAAATTTCTCTCTGTTGCGTCTCATCGAAAGTTTAACTGATATTTTGCGCAAAATATATATTTTTTAAACTTGTAACTTAATACACACACACAATAATCCGAACTGAATGATTCAATTCGAAAATTCATATCAAATGTTTAATTTGCATTTTGCAAACGTAAATAACTCCTTTTATTTTTTTGTGAAATTTAAAGTATCTTCAATAGATTTTTTAAAATTTTACATTAAAAATATTGGAAAAAAAAAAATACTTTTCAAAATATTATCTATTGATTTTTCGAGAGATAACATTAGTATGTATTTATCATATAGTACATACAATATTTACATGACAGTGAATTAAGTAATCGGGATACAGAGATTTTGGCAGCCTCGTGGAAATCCGACGAAGGTCTCGAAGAAAACATGACACTTTTGTGTTCTCTTTCCCCCTAATGCACGCGAAGTTATATAAATATCATTCGCGAACAAGTTAGCGAGTTTACTGGCGGTCGACCAAGCGATCTGCGCGGGTTTAACTTAATATCACTCTCGTTTGGCATCATCGAAGAAAACCGAAATAGCAAGAGAACTACATACCAAGCGCGCATTTTTACGTCAAGATTTGATATTAAAATTTACACACACGTGTGTCTATTGTACAAATTTATTTCATTCTGAAATTTTACTCGTAGAATGCACTTTACTCAAGAAAACGAGAGATAATAAACACAAGTGTAAACTTCCATACTTTGCAAGTGAAAGATTTACATGCTTTTTTACTGATGATGCAAACGAGAGAAGAAGTTTCTTTGAAAAAGACGACGTTCTACATATATATATTGCGATTTGTTCGTCAACAAATAGCCAAGAAAAAAAAAGACGAACACGTGGCTACAATAAACAAAGCGAAGACTAACACACAAGCGACTTCATCTATACATAATAATATTACATAACACAACAGATTGTTAGACAATCGTGTATACGACGCATTCACACTTTTGGTCACTTCGACATCGTTTCCGTAAAATTACATAAGCGGAAGTCGCGCAAAATTTGATCATAATTTTATTTGCTTACGATATATGTAAAATCGTATATTTAACAAAACACAAATTGGAAATATTTTACCAATCAATTAAAATCGCATCATTGCAACATCAGCTCTGTGCAGCCAGAGCTCTCTGTATCCTCTCAACAATCTCGTCGGAACATCTTTTTTTTTCTGGGAGACTCACCAGATCCCTGTGCAGGTCCTTGCTGATGTAAGACGTGAGCTTCAAAGTGCCAGCGAAAAGGAAGAACAAACCGAGAAGCACCGAAAGCGATTTAACCACCACAGAACCCATTTTGACGCGGAGTTTACGGAACTCGCTGAGAGTGCCGCCAATCGATTGCCGGAAGCGAAGGCGACGCGGACCGTCGCGATTAATCACAGAGACCCGTCACCCGTATGAATTGCACCACCACCCAGGTGTGAAAAACGTCGTTCACGAGCGCATACTCGCGCGGATATCGCGAGCGAAACGAACGTCGTCCCCCGGACGTTACAGGACGGCTGCGACAGCAAAGAGGGTGACGGTTGCAACGTCCATGACGCAGGTCATTCCGACGACGTCCTCTGTATGCAGCTGGGGAACAAACGGGTGGTAAGAACGAAGAGCGAAGCGGCGCACAGAGAGACGTCCCTGATGACGTCAACGCGCGCGTCGCGACATCGTCACCGGCTATTTTCTGATCGATACCGTGCCTCTTAGCCGCGCTTCTCTTCCTCGCTAATCGATTACTCCTCTAAGATGCATTCGCTCCGTTACGATTTACCAGGCGCGCTGTCACCCTCTGTAAAACTCAACGAGCGAATGATTGTTCTTTTATCTCTCTATAGTTTTTTTTTATAATATAATGCAGAGTGAATTAAGTTCAATTGAACAAACAAATGTTTTTTGCGATCAAGTCGAGAGATTTATAAAAAAAAATCACAAAAAAACAATGTAGAACATAATAATGAATATAATATTCAGGGGTGCAAAAAAGTATATAAAACACATCTAAAAAATGTAATTTTTAAAACCAAAATTTAATTCGGTTCAAATTCGTGTAAAGTTACACTAAAAAAATATCACGCAATTGACATTCTTATTTTTTCTGAGTTATTTCATTAAACTGTATTGATCAGTTTCTTACGCGTATTGTCGTCTAAAAAATAAAACAAAAAAAAACAAATTATATCGTTAAATTGTTAAAATAAGAAACAATAAAACAAAAGAAAATATCGAAAAAATCGTATCATGCAATTTTAATATATTATACTTGTAGTCGAAAGAAATTTACTTCCGTTATTTAAGATTCTGTACAAATATCCTGTACATTATATTGATTATTTACAATAAAATAATAACAATTTTATCGGCCTTTACGGTCGATTAAATTATTTACATTATCACTTTAGACGAGCGCGAAGCTTTGCAGGCGCGTGGTTTCAATGCGCTGTCATTAGGCTCGTTCACGACAGAAGACGTTTTCTCTACCGTCGTATTCTTCAAGACGGTCATAGACGCGTTATTGTCGCTCAGTGTCACGGCTCTTCGTCGACGTGAAATTATCATTCCTGTACTTTGCTGATTTTTTTTGCTCTTCGCTGCAGACAAGCTTGTTTTCTTGACACCGTTCGATTGAGCGTTAACCGTTTCTGTCGCTTTGGTTTTCCTCACTGTTGTTTCCAAAGTGTCTTTATTACATTCTGATCTCACGGAGGATGTCTGTTGGTCAGAAGGTACATCGTGATCGAACGTCACAGAATTCTGTACGTAATTATGATCACGGAGGCACAAACGGCTCATTTCGATATTGCTGTTATCCTCCAACGCTTGATGGCACACGTCGCTTTCTACTTGATTCTTATCCCCATCACAATTAAGCGCCGCTTGATCCGCGATAGCGATTTCAGTTGTACAACTCGTTACTTCTTTAACATCAAGTTTGACACGATCATTATCATAAAACTTATTTGTTTCTTTCTTTTTATCAATTTCTTCAACAAGATTATTAATTTCTTCAGTCTCATTAACACTTTCCGTATTGGAATTGCTCACATCTTTGTTTTCATCGGCGACAACAACAGAGTCACTCGGTGACTTTTCATCGGCGCAGGGTTTACAGACGTCATCGTTAATATTTTTATCGCACACCTGTTCCGACGCGACAACTTCGACATGGTGAGCGGTAGAATCCGAGTTTAAATCTTTATCGATGTGAAATTTGCACACGTCGTTCTCGCAACTCTGCGTTTCGAGAAGCACCGCTTTAGTTTTGGTGGGAGAACTTGACTGAGTCGTTCCCGCGCAATCTTTCACGAACGGAAGACGCGACGCTGCTTCATCTTGCTTTGTATCCGCCACTTGTTTTACTTGCTCGGTATTGATCGCGTTATTTTCAAGACCAATCGCTGTTTCATGTATAGACACAGGAAGGATTTCTTCCATTGTATCTCCAGCTGGAACAATTTCTACATCAGTTTTCTTCGCTGCAGCATTCTCGCTGGTTCGGTTTGCCGAGTCACTATTCTTCTCAGGACTATCTAAAATTTTACCTTCTTCCAGATTCAAGTTCTTCTCTGCAGCGTGCGTTGCAATATTCTTTATCAAATTCGCGGCTTTAGTATCCGACTCGTTATTCGCTCTACGTTGTTCAGAATCCTTTGCAACTGTTCTATCGGGAGACGGTCGCAAGTCAATTTTTGTAGCAGCCTTGCTATTCCTATCCAACCTTTTGCTGTCCGAAACATTTTCTTCCGCAACTTTCGTACCTCTTCGTGTTCTGCGACTTTCATACGTCTTGTCTCTGTACGAACTACCGCTTCCTCTGTCCTCGTCGACGTCACTTGCTGAGGTTTTGAATTTATTCCGCAAATCACGTTCTCCACTACTGCATCTTCTGTTGCTTCTTTCATTTTCCTTGATGTCGTAAATTCTCTTCGATCTGTCGCTTTTGTGTCGAGCATCGTCGTATCTGTTATCTCTGCTATCGTCGTGTTTGCTGTAATCATCGTACTTGCTGTCTCTATAATCATCGTGCTTTCTGTTCTTATAATTATCGTATTTGCTGTCTCTGTAATCATCGTATTTGCTGTCCTTATAATCATCGTATCTGCTGTCTCTATATGACTTTTTCGATCTTTCCTGGGAGCGATGTCTGCTGGAAGTTTCGTAATCACTCCTACTTCGAGAGCAACTCCTCTTGGGTAAAGTGTATCTGTAACCATTCTTCTTGTAGCTACTGTTAGATCTTTCTGAAACATGATTTGACGTCGAAGCTGTCTGAAAACTTTTTAAACTCTCCGTAAATCTCTTCCCGTTGTAATCTTTCGCTGAATTACTTTCCTCTCTTCTTTTCTGACTGTGGTTTCTGACTATGGTTGCACCATCCCGATCATCTTCGTGTTCAGAAACGACTTTACGTCTCGTACAATATCGTTTTGATCTGACAGAATGTCCGGTATCCGAACGGTTGTCAAAATCAACATTATTTTCTGTCTCGTATTCCGCAAGATCGTCCTTCAGATCGTAACGTGTAATACAATTATCAGGTTCACTGAACGCGGTCTTTTCTTTGTTATCGTCAAGCTTCAAACGTTTAGTTTCGCGCATATTATCGTCTGAATTCTTCCTCTTCTCCGAGTTCTTTTTACGTGAAGTTTCTGAAATAATTTATACAATCATGTAGTTTATGTCGCACACATAAAATTAAAGAAAGCTAATTGTTTGATACAATTTACTATTTTTATACTAAATATACTTAATTATGTAAAAAAAACAAATTTTTGTTTGTTACCTGAATTAGAGTTTTGCGTAGTCACAGTCAATTCATTGTTTTTATTATTTACACCAGACTGAGATCCGTTCTCTTTATCACTTTCTATAACGTTTTCTTCAGACATATCTATTACACTTGGTTCTATACTACATTTTGATAATGCCAATTGTTTTTTCTCTTCTTTTTCATTTTCCATTATTCTTTTTTGCAGCCTTTCTCCAAATAATGTGAGCTTCTGATTACTATGACCATCATTTTGTTTTTTACTTTCATATCTGTTATGATACAAGTCAGTTTGCTGTGGTTCATTTTCAATTTCATTGGAATAAGTTAAAGGAACATTCTCATAGTTTTGCTGTTGATAAGACGATTTATGAGCAGAATGAAAGGATTCATTCTTGCTATTTCTTTTAAAAGTTATATCATCCAATCTGTAACAACATTAATAATATAAGAAAGAAAAAAAGAAGAATAATTACTTTTACATATCTTATAAACTATTCATACCTTTTCCTAAGATTTTCTATCATTTTGTCTTTTCGTGCTATTTCCAATTTTGCAGTTTTCAATAAGGAAGACAAATTACGCTCCAAAGTTTCTTTAGTTTTCTGAATCTTTTCAAATTTACTCATCAATAAATCGAAGTTCTTCTTCAATTCTGTGCAATTGCAAGAGTGGTCCTTCACATAAAGAAAGTGGAATAATTAATATTACAGAAAATAGAATATCAAAGATTTATATTTTTTTGTAATGACTAGATTTTCTTGTGTGTGTATATGAAATATTACATTAGCACAATATAAATTATAACCGCAAAATGTTATTATTACAGAGTATTTGTAAATATTATTCTCTAATATGAAAAATAATGTGGAATGTGATAACAAAGAGCTTCAAACTACTCTTCTGTTACAGGTTATGTATGTTATGTTAAAAACTTTTTATCTCTAATTTTACTCTTACAAAAATACAGATTTATATTAAAATATATCACGTGTTTTGTAAATATATTTTTATAGATATATGTTACTTGTATAAAATGATATTTGTGTGTAAATTTTCACAGCACTCTAACCTATTATATCATCAATGATTCTTACATTTTTGTCAGAATCCTGTTTAGGACCAAAAGCCGGTAAATCTGCATAAATATCAATGTCATCCTCCATGTTTTTTAAACATTAATTTGTCATCTCGAATCAATCATTCTTGCATTCTCTCAAGTATGTATCATCTGTACATACATACACAAGTATCACAGAATTCATGAAACTACACTATCTCTGTACATACACACACACACACATGTATCACAGGATGTATGGAATGGAACCACACAGAACCACACTTAACACAAGAGCGAGACAGCTATAGTAGACGACGAGAAAAGAGGAAGATAGAAAGTTACATGTCACTGTGCCACTTGCACAAGATAATTACCACAATATGCATTTACATTAACACACCTAAAGATAGTTTTACAGTATATATATTATGCATAGCTAGTACAGGAACTATAATATACATTTTTTTTATTATAATACAAAAAGAATACAAAAAAGGATACATTAAAACAATTTTATATATTTACATGTGAATTTTGATTATACATACATACATATACATGAAGAATTGAACATTCTTCTTAACCAACCCACCAGAATCTCACGCTATTGTCTCTATTCTTAGTTTCAATATCACATTGTCTCTGTCCTGAACTAGTTGCTAATATGGGTAGCGTTCTGTGTAAACTTATTCCATTTATACAATCTTTCGATAACTGTATTTTACATTTCGGTATCAAATCTTCATCATATTCTGTAATTTCCGGCAATTCCCACACACTAATGTTTCCATCGATTCCACCTATATTCCAAAATGTAAGTTAATATTAATGGAACATCACATATTCAAATAATCTCATTCTGACGTTACTTTCTAAGTAGAACTAACCAGATATTATCTGTTTATTATCAGGCGTAATGTCGAATTGTATTCTTTGATTGGTGTCCGATTCTCTTCCCTCAAAAGAATAAAGTACATTTCCGGGATTACGGAGATCCCAACACAGGAATTCGTTATTTTTTCGTACTACGGAAAATAATTTCGTTCCGCAAGAACTAAATTCAACTTGTGTCACGCCGCTATTAGTTTTTAAAGCGCACAATGGTCCGTCTTTGTATAAACCTTTTCAAATGACAACAAACAAATACAATAACACAAATACTCGTTCATACTAGTAAGAATATTCTATGTCCAGATATCAGATAGGAATGTGCATACCGATACATTTGGAATAAGTGCCGAAGGCGACTAAACCCGGCATGATTGGATTTTCACGAACGCACGAGACTAAGCCAATCACGTTTGGAAAATCGTGTTTAAACTCAATGGTGCTTGTCTGACGTCCAGGACGATCTGTATCAAAAATTCTCACAGCATTTTTAAAGCCACACCAGATCTCTCGTCCTGAATTTATAAACTGAACGCTGATAGATGCTTCCACCTCATCAACCCTGGAAAAAGTTGCAGTTTTATGCAAAATGTCATCCAAATTATGTAAACAAAAAGTCTGAAATGACATGTTACTAACTGATTGTAAGCTCGATATGTAGCACGTAACTCTCCTGTAAATGCATCCCACAAGTGAACAGGACTCTCTCTACTGGTACTGAGAAAGCAACATGTTGCTGGTTCCCATGAATTCATAAAGGGATACCAGCAACTGTCATATATAAGACCTCCTTCTTTAACTGTGAGAGCAGATGTAAGACTAGTCTGTGTAAAATCAGCTGGAACATGACCAGAATACATTTCTCTAGGAAGTTCATAAATGCGCAGTCTAAAATCTTCTGATGGTACAAGTAAGCATGTTCCATCTGGAGACCATTTACAGCCTTTTGTAAAATTCTCGCATAAATTTGTAGGTTCATATTCTTTAGTAACTACATACAACAACTTTGGTGCTTTGGACCAATTATAATGGAAGCTTGTGGAATCTGTTGATTCAGTGTCTTCTGAATTTATAGCTTTAACTTCTCTAATACTTGTAGTTTCTGTTTGTTCAGATACTGCAGGATTTATTTTGTCTGAGAATAACACATCATCATGCATTACCTACAATTTGATAAAGTATTAATTTTTAGAAAGTTTTAAAGTTCAATCTTTAAAAATATGCATATACTTGAATATGTATTAATCTATATAAATAATATAAAACAGTGTGCTATGTGAAATTTACATGTGACTGTGAAGAATTGTGAAGGTGAATCTCGTTTTCAATTGAAACTGCACCAGAGTCTGAGTAAGTTTTGCAAGACTCTTCAGTCTCAGTAAATAATTTTAATTGCTCTCGGTTACTTGCATCTGTCCTGCTTTCTGCATTGTTTTCGACCGTTTTATTGTCTTGAGGTGATGTTTCATTTTCTGTTAGCAACGCACGTAATTCTATTTCCAAGTTTTCACATTCCATTTTTATCTTTTTGAATTACTTCTAGAAATGTCCTGATTCGCTTATACATAAAAATTGCTTGATCTCTTTCTTCTGAATGTTTCAAAATCGATTGAAACTGCATGGAGCAGAACCCACGCTGGTAGTTTAAATTTTCAAAACATTTCAAGGTTAGGTTAGGTTACAATGATTGCGTTCCGATATTCGCTGTCAATGCTGAAAATTTTCACGTCACATATGCATAGTATGCACATGCGACATACGCAAATAATTTAAAAGATGAGTGTATAAAAGATCAAACAAGAAATTAAGTAGTTTTTTAAAAACTAGTAGTTTATATATTTTATTGTACAAGAAAATGCAAAATAAGTGAATAATAAATTCTTATAAAATAATGTTTTTAACATCTACACCTTTTTGGTGTTTTTAACAATAATATTGTCGCGATAACTGTTTTTAACTAATTTATAGCTTGACGATTTTAACTTATATAAATAAATAATATAAATGTAAAAAATTGATGATACACTTCAAGTCAGTCGATACATGTATTTTTCAATATCTTTCTCTTATTTCTTATTCAATATCCCGTCCTGTGCACTCATTTGCAATAGATTCACTATTTTTCAGCAAGTTTTTATAACGTTCCACCAGATCGCTAATGGATCGTCTTTTCTTACGAGTTTCGTGTTTTATCACTGTTCCCTTGTTCTCATCATTCCCGTACTGTATTTCAGTAAATTCATCAAGTTCGGGCTTATTTATTTTGAGTTCATAATTGAAATCTCCCGTTTGTAAGTGAGACACGTTTCGTGAAGAGTTTTCTTTCACTGGACTACAAAGTGTGGAGTCACAAGCAGATTCTTCGTTTGAATTGAAAAAACTTCTCGCTGTAATATTCAAATTGAAGTTCAACAAACTAGACATTTCTTCTATCGGACTCATAAAAGTGGACGAAGCGGCTTGCTCAGTGGGCAGCAGAGATATCATGCTAGCATTAGCTGTACAAACACGATTTAATAAGTTTGTGTAATTTCACTAATTTTCTTTTTAATATTGAGAACTGTTTGAAAACTTTCAATAATATAAAGTTAAACTTGAACTACAAACCTTTCACGTTTCTAATTTTACACGTCGAGAACAACCGAGAATATTTTTTTGTTATTTCGTTATCTACTCGGTTTAGTTTCGGCGATGCGAAACGCATGTTCAATCTGTGTTTCTCATTCTTAGTTTGTGCCGACATTGCTTTGTCGATGTTAATACGCGAAACGAACAAATTTGGCGTCTTGTTCCGATTGTATCGTACATACTTTGAGAATAATGGTTTATGCGCAACTGTAAAAATTAATATATTAACAACTGCTTGAAAATTGCGTAATGTACATCATAGTCTTTTTATATTTTGAAATCTTTTTCTATATCTTGAAAAACTTACCTTCTCCTGGGGTAAATTGCAACAATTTATGTAAATCATTTGTTTCATCCGCGTAATTGATATTGATTTTGATTAAAGGTGACGGCATGAGAAGTATGTGTTTTACAAAAGACAGTTCATCTTCCTCTGGTATATGAGGTATATCATTTTTGCACATGACGCTTTGCGTTCCCTCCAAGGCACTTGTTATGTTCGTTAAGAGAGTTTTCAGCACATTGCACACAGACGTCATGTCTTCCGTACTGGCTTTTACTTGCAAAAGACATTGCGATAAATCCGCCAAGTTCTCTTTCCTCAGTTTATGATACACTTGCTGAAGTACCGAAGTGAATAAGCATATAAACGTGTGATACACCAATTTGTTGTCAGAGTATAGATGACAAAGATAATGCTAAAAAGAAAACATGAAATCAGCACATGAACATCACATTATTATTAAAGATGTGTTTATGTTTATCAGGTTTATTATTTCTAACAATTTGCAGATACGCAGTTTTTTTTTTTATTCAAAGGAAACGTCAGTTTTACCCGAACATCAGGTGGAAATGGTAGCTCCGATATCACGGAATAATCAATCTCTTCCAATTGATTGTTGTCCAAAATTTTTGCGTTATCTGACAAATTTGATATTATACTGTTTATATTCTTACATATTTTTTCCACATCCTTCAATATTGCATTCCGTCTTTTTATGAAGCATATGTTTTCTTCTAAACTAGTTTTCCACACTGAAATACATACATGATTATTGGGTAACATAACAGATCAATTCTCTCACAGATATAGTTAAAAGAATAGATAGAATTCTCACACTGTATGACCTCCGAATCTTCAATATTTTCCAAACAGTGCTTTATGGAAGCGGCGACAGGAGCCGCAGCCGCGCATTTCACCAAAGTCTGTTTTTTATCAAATATTTCTGCTTTGATCTTATTCAATTCTTTTCTTTCTTCTCTAAAAAATAAGAAAACAAAATAACTAAATCAAAATAGATTTGCAAATGTAAGAATAATTGTGCTTATAGAAATGCGAGTAAACATTACTCCAATGTGAAGTTTGTAGCCTTTTCCATTTGCACACAATTTCTGTGATAACTCATTGTATTACGAGCTATGCTTGTTTTGCATTGCTGCAGATACATTTCACTCAACACAGTTGTTGGACCTAGTTTCGGTGCAGATAAAACCTCGTAATCACCTACAAATTCAATTATAAAATAATAAATATACATCACTGTCAATAAGGAAAAAATTCAAGAAGCAAGATAGCTTGGTGGATGTTGGAAGCCACAAGTATTGAGTTCAAATCTGTTTCATAAATTACCATGACGCATAAGGTATCTCTTTATTGCAAACTGAGAAAGTTTCCACATTATGATTGTAAATTTTGTTCCACTTGCATAATGAAGATATGTGATCAGTACATTGGGCAGTCCTACATCAGGATTTTCTGCAGCAATAACATTCAAGTAATCCCTTATGTTATTGCGATATTTTGTTTCCATTTGTTTACACATTAACGGCCACTCAATCAATTTTTCTAAACGTTCTGCATCAATAATCATCAACAAGTAATAAGAAACCTGAATAAATCCCGCATTATTTGGTTTATCAAACATTCCCTGAAATAAATTATATTTGTTAATTGCAAAGTCAATGAAAAAAGTAGAATTGTTAATGAAAAAGAAGTGAAAGCACTTACTTCGCAAAAAACTTTTTTGAAGTCCTCAGTTGGAGGAACCAACTGATTCAACAAGAAGATATTTCGGTAAAAGGACGCACTGACGGTCATGGTGTGTACACTAAAAACGTTGCAAAAAACACTGCTTTAATTAAAATCACCTAATCTTATGAACACTTCTTCATTTAGCACAAAGCTCATTTGCTGTGTGCAAAAAAAAGAAAAGAAAATAAAGCAAAATAAAACAACTGTTAGTCAGCAATCATCCAACATGTTGTTTACAGCGACCAGTGAATTCAAACTCGCCTCTTGAAGAGAAGGGGAACGCTTGAGCGTCCTCTGTATAACGCGGGGAGAAACTCCAGATTCGCACGAGGGCAAAGGGCGCAGCAGCCAATTCACGAGGTGAAATGGTGAGAAAGTCCCTGGAACTGTCGCGGCGTCGCCATTGGCTGTTCGTTCACTTTACCTGTTCCACGCACCTGGGACTCAATCCGCATGCGTCGCCACTCGTGCGACGGCGCCGATTATGCGTGCACGCAGTCCACGATTAACGTTCACGATGCAACGGCGGCGGCAGCATTTCCTGATTCGTAGTCGCGCGCATACCGTCGTGTTCACGCTTGCGCGCGTCACAATCGCGCCTCCGTGTGCTTCCAAACTCTACTGACGCGTGTTTCGTTACGCACGTTTTAACGTTCGCGACGCGTCGTCGTTCCGGAAAGAACGACGCATCTCTCCGTGCGAAGACGGTGCGACATCGAGCGTCGGCGGCGACTTTCGAGCGGACCCGCCGTGTTCGCAAACGTCACTTCTGCCGCGGCACATGTAGCCGCGCGATTCGTGTGTCGTGCCCAGAACATATCGCAACGCGGACGACGCGCAAACGAGGACAGGTTCTTTCTTTTTTTTACATTTTTACACACCTATAAACGCGTCTTTTGATTTTTCTTATCCGCGCCTTTATCGCGCCGTGTTTACGCAAGCCGGGAGTGTTTGTCGAACGAGTGAGCATTGTCTCTTTCTCTCTCGATTGTCAAACATTAGATATGCGCGCCGAGCGTGCGACGCTCGGCGCGGCGGATCGACGATCGGCGGCACGGCGAGGAGCAGACGCAGTGGTACCGCACAAGGCTGGTGGTCGCGTGTGTTGGTGAAGCTGTGCGAAGTGGTGTCGCCGCCGCCGCCGCCGCCACCGCTGCCGGTGGTGTTGCAGTAGTAGTGGTAAAATCGTGGAATTTTCAAGGAGAAAACCTTGGGGAAGCACGTCTTGTCTCCTGGGCCCGACAGGTAAATATATGCGCCGCGCGTATTACTACGTACGTATCGTATCGTATAGGAGAACAGTAGGTGAGCGGTGTAACGTGAAACTCCGATTGTGGTGGGTTTCGCTTTGTTTGAAGCTACGAAACGCGACGTGATGCGATGCATCAGACCTGTTGATATCGCGCGCCTTATCGCCCACCTACACCGATGTCTCGAATTCCACGATTACGATACGCGGTCGTGTCGTCTCAGTCTGTTTAACTCGCTCGAATTCAGGTCTTCTTCTCTGGCTGTTCTCGCATTTAGATTGCGACTCCGTATGCATTTCTCACGTCAAATTCAAATCGGGAGATCGCGTGTACACGCTCCCGAAATCTCTCTGGAGGGAACGGGTGTGATTTTTTTTTCTTATTTTTCCGGCGTTGCTTGCGAGGCCGTGTGGCCAAACGAGCGGGGCCACATCTGGTTTTAGTCAATTTCGCGACAAGTGGCCGGAGAAGAGACCGCGAGAAAGCAACAATCGATCAAACATTGAAACGCGAATAGAACACTCGGAGTGTGCTAAATATAGAGATTATTGAAGGAATATTCGTGATTGCGCTGCATTAAGAAGAGGGAGAGAAAGAGAGAGAGAGAGAAGATTGATGGTTAATTTCTCTTTTTATTTTGTATCCGCGCAATTGAAGTCAGACGAGGATTAAAAAATTTATTTTTTAATGTATTTGCTTTTACGCATGACCAGAAACTAGAACTTTGCGAACTTTTACACGCTCCTTTATAACCACGCGGATTGTTACACGCCTTTCACTCGCAATAACGTATTTCTCAGAAGTATATCTTCGATAATCGACGGGTTATCTTTTGCTCTATCATCAGATTTCTAAATCTCTCCGTATCTAATCTCCCATGGTAGATATTATTTATAGAAATTCAGGTGAGGCTTTTTTCAAAGTCCTTCCGTGTTTGTCGATTGTGTTTTGACTCGAGATAGAAATAACAAAGCAAAAATTTTTACTGTGAATTAATTCATTCTTCGATATTTGTGTTTAGAAACTCTTTTTAAAATATCTCACACATTTTTTGTTTGTGCTGGCGTGTACGTATTTGTTAAATAACTCCTGACCTTCCGTTGTGAAATTTATCTCGCGTGTAACTTTAGCACGCAGGAATGTTTTATGTATCAGGATTGATATACGTACACGTATCGGTTTCAAGATAAAACTGAGACATTGCGCGTGTGTACGTATGCGTACGTGTGTGTTCTGTGTGAGGTAAGTTTTCTCCTAGTATCGAAGACAAAGACACAATTAACATTTGACTAATAACATGATATTTTATTGACGTGTCTGTAAATAGGTCAATTTTTTTCTTGTAGCTCTCTTTATCCGTTAAATGTAACATTGGAAAATATAAGACGATGTAGGATCGCTTCAGAGTTTTGTGAAAGAAAGACTTCGGAGCTTTGGAGATGCAAATAGGAAGTCTCATTTTACTACATGACAATCAGTCACCTACGACAGTCACCGTCTGTTTTCATGTTACGCCTAATTTTGACGTCCGACGTGAGTAACCTCGTGAACAAAAGTCTTTTACGTGAGTGTTCTAATACACGAAGATACGTGGAAAATACTTAAAATTTGTTTTTTATTACCCGCGCGAGGTGACATACATACACACACACACACACACACGTTATAGATTCGAGCACTTAAAAGTATTCGTTGTAATGACGATGCAATGACATTCGCAACCTTTGTTGTTTCTTTGGCTTCTCTCTCGCGGTGTAGCGTAGAAAAAATAATCCAATTAGACGCTAATGAGATATATATTGGTGGATAAAAAAATAGACATTAAAACAATATTGAATATCACTTTTAAACAAACAGCGACGATCGCGATGCTTTCTTCCGTTTGCTCTCAATTAAAAAAAAAAAAAAAAAATACAAACGACTGTGTGTAAAAGTTTCGCGTATTACAGAAAGCTGGTCTCTCAAAGAGAATTCAATGGCGGGAGAAAGTTGAACGCGATGAGCATCGTTTAATTTGCTGTATTTTCAATTTTTTTCAACAATTCAACGCACGGAGATGATTTGTAGGAGAAAGAGAAACGATGTGCGTGCACACGCTCTTCTCTTGTAACGCAACAGGAATGTGCGTTAAAAAATTTACATAGGAGGGACAATGTACGTATACATTAGATGTGTCTGTGGTGAAACAGGAAACGACCGTTTAAGTGCAATAAACAAGCCGTTAGAACATACATTATCTAGTGATGTACATAATAACGTAATAATGCGGCACAATTATAAAACGTGCGGTAATTAATGATGATGTCAGAGGTGTATTTGGCAAATGCGCTCGACACATGTGCAGCGAGATTCCGCGTGGCGTAGTGTACGTACGTATGTGTGTATGTCTATTGAGATATATGTGGTGTATTACATATTATATTATATATAATACACCACAATATAATATATATATTGTATATGATGTATGTATGTATGTGGTATTATAATATATATAATGCCATGCTAAAATGAAGCAATGCGGGTCCTTCGAATACTCTGCTTAGATGGGTATTATATTCCCATTGACTGTTCTCTCTACCGGTTTTTTTTTCGTCTATAAGATCAGGTCTTACCCGTTTAACACGACAGACCGTTCATCGATCGGGGAGGGATATCGTTTTCGAATGTAATATATAATTTAAACTTGACAAAATCTAAAAATAAATCACACGTTGCATCGAGAAACGAGACATTTTCAATATTTTGGAAACGTTGGAACGTAAAGTAAGTAAAATTTTAGATTCACCTGATTCTCACACGATTTACCAACGATCTTCTGCTTTTTTTTTGTGTTTTAGACAATTGATATCTTGGTATGAATATATTTTCTCGACGTTACGTGCTGTCCGTACGTGTTTAGAGCAGGATGAGCAGCGTAACGAATATGGTACGCACGATAATTACACGCACCACCGAATTCGATAGTGCCGGTGTATTCGGTACGTCCCGCCAGTGGTGTGCAAATTTTCTTACACGTTCGTCACGTTTCTTACACGACGGAAGACACCTAGAAGAGAGAGAGAGAGAGAGAGAGAATCCGGACGCGTTACTCTTGAATAGACTTCAAAAAAAAAAAAAGAATGTGACGGATAATTTTTCGGTGCCGTTGTATTCTCTCAAATGTATTCCGAAGCACGAAAATCTCCGGTTATAAGGTGTTTATACAGAGAATAAAAAATGGCAGTATCTTCACTCTCGGATGACACAAATGATAGATTTTTCGAGAAGTACGACTGTGCAACAAAAGTCCACGTGTTCAGTTGGAAATTTATTGAGTGGTCAACGGAAGGTTTTTGGTAACTGACATAGAAAAAAAAAATTCGCTCCAGGAGCGCAGACCCTGAGAACGACGAGGAGCGTTCGAAAGGCGGGTTTGAGAACCGCTGAAAGCGGCGTAGCATGCAGCAGCGAGAGCGTATGACAGACCAGCGGAGAATGAAGGAAGAGAGTGTAGTGCGGAGGAAAGGGAGGAAGGTAAGCAGGTAGAAGCGAGCGTGCTATCGCGCGCTGTGTGTGTACAGCGCGTGTGTTCGGAGAAATTCGACGTAACGCGACTTGAAAAATTGGCGGCGACTTATACGAACAAAATCGCGAAAATGGAACGACGCGAAACAGAACAGAACGGGACAAATCCGGGACAATCGCACGCGACGTCTCCGACATGTCATTGTTCTTCGGATGGACACTCGCGCGAGAAGCAGGATACGTCGCGAACACAATTACGAAAAAGTGGGAGGTCTCTTTTGTATGTAATTAAACGCAAACTTGTTTTGTAAAAAATCACGACTTCCAGGCGTGCGCGCGCGCGCGCGCGTCCCGACAGATTCACAAAAGACACGTGAGAGATCCGAGGCGAACGAAACGGTCTTTTAACGGTCGGACCTCTTACTCTATACGGCGAGGAGGAGAGAAGGGTGGATACGCGTACGTATGTAGCAAGAAAAATCCCCCCTCTCTCTCCTCTCTCTCTCGTCTCTCTCTCTCGTCTCTCTTGGTGGAAGTTACCTTGTCCCCGCATCGTGTCATCGTGGTTCGTCAGTTACTTTCAGCTGCTGTACCGTGTGTGTACTACGCACGAGTGCGTGCGTGCGTGCGTGCGTGCGAGCGAGCGAGCGACGGTGTGTTGCGGCGCGCGGAATTCAACGAGCATCGCGCGTTGGGTGTGGCGGCGGAGCGGCTGCACCACTACCACCACCACCACCATCATCATCATCATCATCATCGGCACAAAACGCGTGCATAAAACGAGAGCGGCGTGCACGATATTGCGAAAACGCGTGCGCGCGAAAAAAAATGCACCGTTTTGTCGTGCGGATTGGACGAAAAAAAAAAGTGTGCCAACTTCCGTCCGTCGCCCTGAACGAATTTTGTCTCGTCCATGTGATGTGGAGCAGCGCCAGTACGTGTTGCGCTTCCACGTAACGTAAAGTGAGAACGTTATTTGTATTGAAACTCCAGACAAGATCCACAGAGCCGAGCGTGTGTACAAAACACGCGATTTAATTGTCCGAGTTGGAATTGTGACGCGCGGAGAACCACTGGCGAGAGAAGGACTCCTCTTCGGACTGTTTTCGCTCGAGAGTTTTACGGCTAGATAATTGGAGAAGTATTTTTCATCCCGTGTGTGTAAACGTCAAAACATTTCTGTCGTCGCGACTCTCTCGGCGATAAGTCCCGAGATGTAGCCGGGAAATAATAATAAACTGGAGTTTTGAGAAATCGGAACATTAAGCGAATGTGTATCGGCGGCGTCGAGGCGACAAAAAAAAGCGCGAAGAGATAGAGATCTCTCCGTGGTTGAAAGAATGACGGTGCCTGAAGAGTGAGTACAATATCGAAAGTCATTTTTGTGCAACGTAGCGTGTATGTATTTCTCGCGCGTTATTTTTTTGTTGTAGAAAATAAATGGTTGAAGTAACGGTGATTGCGTCAAAGAAGGAAAAACGCTCTGGACATTTGAACGAACGCCGCGATTATATTCGAAAAATTTTAACGGGACGCGGCAACTGTCCAATTTGTTGTAATGATGTAAGAGAAAACTTGAAGTTCTCATTAAAGAAAAAATATGTACTTGAGAACAAGCGATGCTTGAGACGAACGTTTAGAAGAACAGACGTGTGTTCTCGAAAACGGGAGTTCAATTGCCTCCCGAAGAGACGCAAACAAAATGTAGAGCAACGTGTCAAGTACACCTCTCGGTTTTTTTTTTTTTTTTTTTTAACTAATTTACAGCAACATTAACAATACATAAATATCTACTTGAACACACAAACGATACCTAGGAAAAATGTTAATCACTTTATTGCGAAACGCGTTTGAACGAGAGATGCGCACTCATCGCTGTTTGACATACCGCGCTTATGAGAGGTGTTTTTCTCTCATCGTTCATATAACATCTAATAAAGAGCGAAGGGTTATTAACACTCATTATGCAGTGTGTAAAAACAATGCCTTGTGTGTCTCCCGGTTCACCGGTCGATTTTTCTCTGTGTGACAAACTAGTATTTTCTCCAAAAGTATAAGTTTTCCTCACCGGCAATTAGTCACTTGGCATAATTCAGCGCGAGGAACGAAGAAATGTGATGAGTCACGTGTCGTTTCGCACAAGGCGTTTCTCTCTCTTTCGCGGGAACAATTTTTACACCCGACTATACATACATACATACATACGCTCATCCGCGCGGGCATTATGCATTTGCGCTTTGAATGCTTTATGACGTTGACACTCGAGAGGTCAGTACTCCACGCTCCATAAGTGGGGGAGGGTGTGAGTACTACGTGATTACATTAGGGAATGCATTTGAAGATTGTAATTGTAAGTCGTGTGTGAAATATGCGATGTGTGTATGTATGTGGGTGTATTGTATTGCGCGATTCTCACTTTCGTAGCAAAAATCTCTCGAGTACTTCTCGCGTTACACTTCTACGCTCGTGAAGCACGCGCGCGAACGTTTACCTTCACACATACTTCAGCGTATGAGTCATCGCAAATTTGGGTTCACCTGAGAACTACTTGTATCGGCGGTGTGAAAATAAAAAAACGTGTCGCATCGCTGCATGTAATTGTGCGATACGTCCTACGGATAAAAGAGGAGAGGGAGAGTATTTTGCGTAATCTTTACAACATTCCGAGATCGTTCTGATTGTGAGTTTCAGCGAGAAGCTGATGCGGTGAACGCTTAGGGGGAGGGGGGGAAAAGATGCAGACTGTGCACGCTTTTAAGATATTAACACCAGAAGAACATCGTTCGGAAGGTGACGGGAGAGGCGATAGGAATGTTTAGCACGTGATTGTCTCTCTCGAAGGTAGCTTCATTGCGAGGGCACGCCGAGCTCGTAGATAGAAAGAGAGGAGAAGGGATAGGAAGCACGCACGTGTGTGCGTGCGTGTATGTGTGTGTAGCCGCTTATTTTTGATTACATTTTAATCCCTTCGTAACTAGTTAATGTACCGCATCTTATGCGAACGAGGCAACTGCAACCTAGATACAATTTTAAACAACATGTAAAAGCGTTTAAATATCTTAAAACCATTGCAATAATTAATCTCAACAATTAAATTGTGATTTGTTAATTGTCTGTGTTTGATATATTTTGTAATTTTGTTTCACACGTTTTGTTTTTTTATGTTTTTCAGAATGGCAACGGAAGTAGCGAACAAGAAGGCAGAGCGAGAGGCTCTCCGAGGAGTCATACAGCAGTGGAATGCCAATCGTTTAGATCTGTTCGAACTGTCGGAACCGAACGAAGTGAGCATCGCCAACTTATTGCGAACGCGCACTTGTAACGCATAGTAAAAAATTTCAATTTAACACACATTCCATTCCCCGTGTGATCAAAAATGTGTAATATTTGTTAGATCAATGTTTTTACGAGGACGCGCGCTTAAATAGAAAGTCACGCATCGATGTTGAACTAAGTACATTAATAATATTGCTTATTGAAAATTATTCTTTATGTGACGTTTTTTTAGGACTTGGAGTTTCATGGCGTAATGAGATTCTACTTTCAAGACAGTGGTCAGAAGGTTGCCACAAAATGTATCAGGGTAGCTTCGGATGCAACCAGCCAAGCAGTGATAGAAACGCTTATAGAAAAATTTCGTCCCGACATGAGAATGTTATCCGTCCCGGAATACGCGCTTTACGAGATCCATGAAAATGGAGGTAAGTTAAATCAAAGTTTTTGTTTTACACATAAATTAATAAATTTGTCTGTTTTTTAATTAGGGAACTATGCTTCGATTAATTACAACTCTTTGATGATTTTCATTGTGTTACTATAATAAAACCTCTCCACTTCTTGTTTATAGAAGAGCGCAAGCTTCGCATGGACGAAAAACCGCTGATGGTTCAACTAAATTGGCACATAGACGATCGCGAGGGACGCTTCTTGCTGAAGAGAATCGATGACAAGACCAATGCACAAGGCGTCGGTTTTACTGGATCAGCCGACGGATCTAGTTTTCGAAGAAAGCTGAGCAAGCGAGAAAAAAAACAGATTAAGAAGCAGGAGAAGCTCAGTCGACTGAAGAGCTTGGAACAAGACGAGAACACTGCGCCTGGCGATCAAAATGGCGTTGCCGAAAAGCTTTACACGGGTTAGCACAATCTTATTATGTTCAGATATTTTGTGTATAAAGATATTAAATCAAAATCTTATGAAAGATATCTAAGGTATACAAGTTTTAAAAAAATATTGCACATTACTATGTGCATATTTATCTTGTTTATTCTGTTGTTTTTTTTTTAAGTAAATGCAAAATAGATACATTGCATAAGATACAATTATCTTTGCTTTATTATTGGCATATTATAGTATAAGCGGTTAAAAGTAAAATACTTTTTTGCACCTACACCCACGTTGTTTTCTCACTTGAATGAGAACGTTATCGCTTTCAGAACTACCGGAGACCAGTTTCACGAGGAGTATTTCAAATCCAGAAGCGGTGATGAGGCGCCGTCGTCAACAAAAGCTCGAGAAGAAGCTTCAGCAGTTTCGTAGCAAAGACGGCGGCCCCGACACAGGCGGTACATTGAAAATTTATGGCGAGGCGTTGTGCAAAGACGTGCCATACAAGACACTGTTGCTGAGCGTGCGTGATTCTGCCGCACAAGTCGTGCGGGAGATGCTCTCCAAATATGGTCTAGAAAAAGTGGATCCGCAGCTATATTGCCTCGTGCAGGTTAGTATATATATCCAGGAGATCATGATTCACCTGTGAATAAAGTACAACGATAATCAATGTATCTAGTCTTACAAGTTTACTTATTTAACACGAACTTTGACATTCAATTCAATAAAATTTGTGATAAAAATTAAAAAAGACTGCAGAGAATGTTTTGAGAATGCATTTATCGGAAAAAGTTTGTTTACCAAAAGAATCGGATTTTACATATTTACTAAAAGATTTTTAGAAATTAATTACACAAAAATAGTAAGCGTGCCTTACAAAAAGAACAGAATGTATAAATCATTTATTTTGATCTTAATATAGGTCAACAGTGAAAACGTGGGCGGAACTGCGCATCAGGAGTATATATTGGACGACGACGAGTGTCCTTTAGCGATATTAATGAATCATCCTTCTACGAGAGGTAAGCTTTTTTTCACATTTTACATAAATGCTACAGGCTCGCACAGTTATGCAGTCGTAATTCTTCTAATTACCGAATTTGTTTTCATATTTTCACTCTAACCACAATTATGAAGAACGTCATTGATAGATTAAACGTGATAAAACAGTAATTCGTTGTAAAACAAAAAAAAAAAAAAAGGTTCGTGTAGCAACAGTAGCTTTAATTTTTCTGTGTGCAAAAGAGAAGAAGAGCTTTCCTCAAACTTCTCAGGATTAATTCTGCATACATTCTTACAAGTTAAAAACTTTAAAAAAATATATGTAATAAAATTCAATAACTATACTAATAAAAAATATTTTATCGTATAAAAAAATGTCAAGTACGTTTAAAAACATATTTTACACATGAATAACAAAAATATTTAAACGAAAGAGTTTTCGAACTGTTACATGTTTGCTCAAACAATATTTATTAAAAATACAAGTTATAAAAGTAGTTACGTAATCAATTGCAAAAGGACAATTGACGAGAATCACATTCATGGTAAAGAAGAATATAAAATAAAAAAATTACTAAAGAGATCGATACTTGTAAGGACAAATAGAACATAGTTCTTGAAAGAACGTAGAAGAAAAGTGATTTAACGAGCCAGATTAATTATAAGCATAGAGAAGAAAAAGAATTTGATATTGGAAAGAGAAACGGATGTATTACGTCAGAGAAGAAATCAAATTGATAAGGTTTCTCCGAGAGAAGAGGTTTAATACAAGTTGATAAGAACAGAAGTTCAACAAAAGAATGGCGGAAGAAGGGAGAGGAACAGAGTCGGATAGATAGTAATCGAAGGGGGATGCAAGGGTGGCAAGGAGAACAACCGATGCCAACATCGCCTCAGTTGGCTCGCTGTCGTCAGTACCGGCGCCAGTGCGCGGGCGCCGCCGACGCACCGTTTTGTCGTCGTTGTCGTCTTGGACATCGACATTTCTGGCGAAATTATTCGTGATTTCGGAGATAATTGCCATTTTCGGCCACAAATTGCACAACGAGTCAAACTGTCGTTAATTACACAAACAACGAAATTTATAATTGTTTCAACCGCGACCTCTTAATACAATATATACAATCTAGCCGTGCTATTCTTTTTATTTACAAATATATATATATGTTTATACATGTATTAATTTACATCTCACAATCAGGTTTGCGTATTTCAATATACAAATATACAAATACATCGAACTTCGAATTTTTTTGTCCCATTTTTGGATAATGCACACGTGTGCTCGTTTGGAAAAATTCTCTACGAAGATGTTTTTCATCTAATTTAATGATCTGTTGTAATGTGGGCAGATGTATAAATACGCTGTTTGTTGCAAAAATATCCAATCTAGAATATTAATAGCCAACGACGAGGACTCGGTTGATCTGTCGTCAAAGAGTGAGTGCGGGAAAAAAATTTTCAAGCGATAAAACTGAATCCACCCACTTGTGCTCGGTTATAATATCCCCGTGATCAGCCAAAGGAGTGAATAGCCGTTACAGCATAATGCGACGCCAAACATCAAAGGCGTGGCGTTATCGAACTCGATTAGCTCATCATTGACGTATTAAAGGCAGTTCGTAGTAGCAAAAGTGGATCCACCCACTCATATGGTCCTTGTAATACTGCGTAATCTGTATACACAGGCGTAATTCGTTGGTACAATTATCTATATGCGTGAATATCATGACCAACGCACTTGATTGGCTCGTAAATATACCGACTTACCAATGGGAATTTAATCCCAGTAAAAGTGAATCTTCTACCTGCGACTTACCTCGTATATAGGTCGTCTACACTTCTAATGTCATCACAATCTAATGTAAAAAAAAACTAAAACCCACGCACAAACATAAGATCAATTGATTAAATCGTTAATAATCGTAATGGAACGTAATGGAACTTGATGTCAAGCACGATACTTCACGATTTTTCGTAAAAAGAAATAAAACAGCAATTACACGCATTTATAATTGCAAACATTGCTTTATTAAATGTTGCAAAAGAATTCACTTAATTATACTGTCAGCGTAAAATAACTAAAGAACATGCATAATATGTTAAACAGAGGTAATAGAGGAGAACAGGAGTTGTTTTGATCAATAACATAAGATAGCGATCGTGACCGTGCCCTACATTTTAACACGAGTTCACCTCAACGAAGTTGATTTACACATAAATGAGAGACGGCTATTTGTCATCATCGATAAATAACTTCTTCAACGAAAAAACATTAGTGATTATTGCTTTGCGAGAATTTTGAGACAACGATTTCATGTGATCCATTATCGGCTGTATTTGTGAATTATTACATTGTGAACTATCCGCGAGTAATTTCCGTAAGTGCATCACCACACAGTAAATGTCATACGTGCAAGGATAAGAAGAAAACTAATTCGAGAACATCATCAATTATGATCAACGACGTACTATCGACTTGATATGTTGCATATCTGTATCTTAGTTATAAATATATGTAGTTCAAGTTTGTCGGAATTAGACGAAGGATTGAGATTGCTCTATGAAGAGAATTTAATTACATGTCAATGCGCATCAATGCCCTGAGAACTAGCTGATAAGTTTTGCTCGACGTTCTTGTGGGACCAGGAAATTTCCAAGATTCAGGAAGAAGAAGAACTGAACAACGAAGGAAGGGAAACAAGGGGGACCAAATATTAGTAGCAGCAGCAATAATTGACGAAGGGACCACGAAGTTTATTAAATAAGACGGTCGACATGATGGATTGGGGAATACGACGTAAGCTATTATTAAAGCTGGCAGACTCGTGCATGACGCATTAGTTGAACTTTTCTTTTTTAGCGACATATGATTCATGTGTTAATAAGAAGCTTCATTGCTGATGTTCATTGAATCTTATATATATATATATTTAAATGTCTTCAATGTTTATAGCAATATTGAAAACCTTCCACAATTGTTTTAGCTGGAATGTGTTTTCCCATTTATTTGACTTTTGCAGGATATGTCTTTTCTTCGACTGTATATTTGTCTGCTTTTTATCAAAGAAGCATAGCCCCCGAAAGCAAAGACAGTTTACATTTCGTTACGTATGCCAACTGTTTTGCATTAGTGAATTTTTCAATATATTGTCAAGGATTAGTCTTTCGTCTCGTTTGCATGCATATTTCTTATATCGTATCCTACAATGCCAAGTAATACACATATATTGTCCAAAATATAATTTTAGAAGATGTAAAACTTCTGCCTTAAGAAAAAAAACATATTTCTTCAAGTCCCTGACTAATTTCAAAAAAATTTTATTTTATCATTTGTTCACTTGACTGCTTTGCAACATCTTGTGGCATTAAAAACTTTTCCTTGCAATAACACACACGTGGAAAACAATTTTAAAAGAACTGAAAAATTTGAAGTAAATATCTTTAAAGAACGAAAAAAGGAAGGAAGATTTGAGAAATGAAAGCACTGGTGATCTTTTGTAATTATTTGTTTGTGTGTATGTGTGTGTGTGTGTGCGCGCACGCACGCACGCACGCACGCATTGCACATTTCGCGACGTCAAATGACAAAAGGCAAGTCAACGCGGCAGTCAAAGCGATACCATATACGACTTGGTGCACGTCGGAATTGGGTGCGCGGAAAATCAATAAAACGCCGGAACGGTCTGCGTTATATGTCGACCTACATTCAAGCACTACCGCGTGCTACCTTCATTTCCTCTAAAAATACCTTCGGTAGTTTCTCCTTTCTCTATGTCCGGTAGTAATCGCGCTCCGATCCCGACTGTTTCGACACATGCCGCCTCTAGACAACGCGTAATTTCTAGCTTTCCTGATTACCAGCGTGAAGATGATGACCGACACAACATCTTGCGAGACCGGAACATTCGGATCGAGTCTCTTTCGTTGAAAAAGCTATACTTCACATAGAATGTTTGAAGATTAGTTTTGAAAATTAAATTATGTAATTAGGTTTCTTTTTATGTTACTTGAAGAATCTTGCATATTCATGTCAAATATACACTTATCTTATTTAAAATACACGTATTGCATTTACATACACACAATTCGTAAATCAAATCGTTTTTTCTTTTTTTTTTCATGCATTTGATACAAAACGCAAAGTATTGAAAATTTAATGCATTGTATCTCTCTGATTGTAAAAGTATGTCTAATTTGTACAGCGTAGATTTTTCCCGATAATCAAGTCAAACACTAAAAGAATCTCGTTATTCGATACCGTGCGTACTATTACATTATTGACACGAAACATCCATTATCAGTCTGTATTGATTAAATCGATACGGAATAATTTTAACTCGCCATTTACATGGGCAATATGTTAGTGTCGCAAACTCTGCGTATAGATTTGTGGAAACGAGGCGGTAATTTTTTCTAATGTTCTCAATAAAGAAGCGATTAACTGTCAACGGGGAAAAGGCATCGAGCAAAATTGATTTTCGACCAATTTAATTAAGATTGTGTTATTGAACGCGTCTCGGTATGTAGGAGAGATAGAAAAATTGCCCGTCTGGGATCTCTGAGCGATTGCCGTCAAGCAGTCGGATCTAGTCTGCCCGTCCTACACTTGAGCACATATTTACGCATGTATTATCTTGCTTTCGAAGCTCTTGTTGGTTCCATTACTTATTCATCTTTCAAGTGTTCGCCTTTTAAAAAGCCTTGGTCATCTTGTTTGTCCACTTTCCCACATACGTACGTGCGTCGCGATTCACCATTAATTGCGAAAAAGACGATGTCTTCATCTGTTTCTCATGAAAAATTAACCGTCACATGAATCCCTCACGGCGTAATGCGAAAGCTAATAAATAATTTCGCAGCGAATAAATGGGTAATAAAACTGCTCTATAGTTCTGTATAGTGCAAAGGACGCTCCTCATCACGCTTGCGCCTACGTATACGGGGTCTCTCACGTGCGCCCTATACTCTTCTTCCATGTATGTATACTTCGTGTATTGTGGAGGAAGAGAACGAAAGTAACAAGAAGTTACACACTAGTGTTGTTTTAACGGGCGAACCGCTTGCAGAAGCGTGTCCGCTCCGTGCGCGTCGTGACCATCAAAGGTGTTCACGTTCGCTTTCGTGTATAAAATTGTCCCGCGCGACAACGCGTACGAATGCAATTACGTTCGCGCGTTTCTTCCGTTTATTTTTGTCATTTGTTGTTATTTGCGCAATATTTTTTTTTTTATGATCGATAAAAAGTGTCGGTGTTTATCCGCAACAACAGTGTGTGATTTGTTATCTCGTAATGTTTTTACGCGTTGAATTTACGGATAAAATAGTCTCATAAAGAAAACCCTAAAACAATGATTTCATTGAAAATATATATGTATAAAAAAAAAAAAATACACATATTACGAGAATAATTAAATTAATTTTCAGTATGCGCGCGCGCGAACGCTCTTAATTACGTTATCTGACTTAAACTTTGCTCTTTAATACACTCTAGTTGGTTTTTATTTTTTGATTCAGTTTTAATTTGTTTTCTTCTGAGTATTTCCAAGTTATTCTAATTGAATTATTTCTCGTTTTTCCACGAAAAATTATGACAAGTTTAATGAATATTTAATGAATTAAGCTGCAAGTCAGTGAGAATCGGGCGAATGCAGTGAATCTTGTTGTTGATTGCGTTGATTCGAAAAGGCTTTGTTGCAATTTTGAACACAATAGCTTTTTGTATTACTTGAATTGTGTTTGTCTTTTCTAATATTTAGTTGTGCTGGTTTCTATTTGCACAAGGTTTCCATAACACACAACAGACGTAACTAACATTACGTGTGATGGTTTGTTATCTGCACAAATCTTCGGTTTTTACATTGCAATATCGCGATGAACATTCCGCATAACGTCGAGCAAACAGAGAAGACTAAATATACGTGCAAGTTGCAACAGGTGCAACCTAATGATATGTGCACACGACGTTTTTTCTCGAAGGATTTTATGTAGCGCCGATAAAAATATATCCTAATCGATTGTTGTAATGTAAAAAAAAAAAAAAAAAAAAAAAAATTGCTCGTTTCCGCTTATCGATGCAACAGCTTTTGATTGTTATCTTTTTTTGTGGATTTTTGCAATCGTTTTTAACGCAATCTGAATATCAACAACATTTCCCAATAAGAGAGAGTTTTCCCTTCTGAAAACTCGTTTTTTTGATTAGTATAAACACAGTATAGTTAATTTAGAGACAATATTATAGTGAAGAAATCAAATTTATATCACAGAAAAATTGTTTACGATAAATAAAACATATTGACAAACTAGAATAAAAAAAATCTGATCTAACAGACGCAAATCGTGTCTTACGAGACTGTAGTGTGTGTGTGGAGTAAGTCTCGTGCGCGTTGTGAATAAAACTTTTTCTCGTGAAACAATTTACGTTATGATTGAGTAAATCGCCGTGATCCTGCAATTAGAGGTGTTACATGATTGGACTTTGGCCGTTCAAACCACGCCGAAGCGGCAAGGTGGAAATAATGTTGGGTGAGTGTGCTTGAGTGTGTTTTGAGAGAAACTTTCTCTTTGCGCATAGACATTGAATGCTTTACAAAAAAAATCACAAGCCAGAGTTTAAAGATCCAAAATTTCTTTTCAAATGTTGAACCAAATAATAAACGCCTTAAATAATTAAATAATGGATTGTATGTAAATTTCTAAAAATCTTTGATCAATCGCCGTCGAAAATGCGAAAAAAAAAACAGCGAGCACAGTCGTTTTGTCAGAACGTGTAAGAAACATAATGAAAACATCGACGACGACGACGAGTGCAACGACTGTGCTACGCGCTGACCCGAAGCCAAGAGTCATTCTCCCTTTCGTCCTCTTCCGTGAGAAACCACCGTGCTTTCGAGCACACGTGCGTTGCGTTGTGCGTAAGGGAACCAACGCAGGCAACGTGTAGAACGCGAGAAAAACGCACGATCACTATCTTAGTCCATCATACTAATTCGACGATTTATCGCAAAGCTTCTCATGCGTGATTATTATATGCCACGCATCTTTGAAGGTGAAGACGACGAGCATTTGTGTGAGTGATTGAGCTCCCTCTTTTCAAGGCTACTCCGCTCGCTTTTCCCATCGCTCATTCTTCCTCGATGGAAGTTTCACAAGTTCACCGGAAAGTTATTTGATTTACAATCCACTTTTTAGTTTTGTGCAAATTGTGATGTACATGTTATTCTTCTTGAAGGCTTTGAGATAATTTTAGATGACAGTTTTTGCGTGTTTGAGACGCTCGCATTAGTTTTGAAATACACGCGAAAACTTATCCGATGAGAAAGATGAACTAGAAAAGTATGTACTCGTGTAACGAATCCTTGAAATCTACCTTGTACTTACTGTATATTGAATTATATATTTCTTTTACACACATATGTTGTCTCTCTCTCTCTGTGTATTTCTACAATTTTTATAATTTATGTACGTATATATGTGTACAAAATATGTATAGCAAAAATTTCGGTGTATTCTTTTCTACCTGATTAAACAATGTCAAATAAATTATTCCGGAATGTGTTTTTTTATTGCAGGTTCCATTATGTTTCACGTGAGACGGAGGCCTGCGGATTACATGCCTCGAAAACGTAAAAAGAAACCCGCTGGAAAGTGGAATGAACTGGATCACAGGTGTGCAAAATGTGTTCTAGGAGAAACTTATATTTAAAGATATACTTTTAAAAAGATGTAATTCTTGGAATAATATTGGAACTTTGTCTTCTTATAGGTACGATGACGAGAGGCTACCGTTCCTGTTGGAACTTAATCCTGACGGCAGCGATATTCCTAACGGCGCGGGAGTGCGACACCGATTACAGCCAAATGTTACGGAAGTGGGATCGGAAAGACCGATAGGACCGCAAGCGGTACAAGCGCAGACACTTACGTTACCGGGACCGACGGTGATGCCCAGGCATTGCGTAATAGCCTTCACCGAGAATATCGTTACCCTCACTCCGTGCTCCCGAGATGCGCACACGTACGTCAATAACCAGAGGATACACCAGACTACCATACTTCAGGTTGGTTTCCCCGATTTCCGAACAGTGTGCCTGGATCTGGATATTATATATGCAATTATATTAGTTATTTTCTTTAGCCAAGTGGGAATTTGAAGTGAGAAATGTAATAAAAATTAAGAATTTAAATTTTGTGATATTTCAGGCAATGAAATAAGAAAATTCGATGAGAAATAATAAGCTTTGATGTTGTGTGTTTCAGAATGGGGCTATTATCAAATTCGGCAGGATGCACACTTTTCGATTTATTGATCCCGCACCGGAGGAACGCATCAGACAGAGACACGATTCCGCTAAGCAGATCGACTATGCTTACGACCGGTAAGAGCTCACAACTTGTATCCCTTTCTTTCTTTGCTACACTCAGGTAAGAATAGATGATGCACGAATGTTGTCCATTTGTTGTGCACGAAGTTACTCGTTTCTTCACACATGTCGAACTTACAGCACACGTTAATTCAAAATATCAAAGGTATTTTTATTGCTACGTTGATTTTAGTTGATTTAATATTAAAGTCCATGTCAAATTGCGATAAGTTACGTTTAGTTTCTTTCTGCGTCTTTCCATTTATGTTTATTTCGCTCGATTTGGTTTGTATTTGTGTTTGTTCGTTTCCGTCGTTTTGTAATATTCGCTTTGCACGCACATCACGATAGACGCTCACCAGACGCTAACAGCCAGGACGTCGGCTCAGAAAAGTTTTTCTCGGGTTCTGGAACTCCGAACGGCGGCAATCAGACTCCGGGTCAAACCCAAGAACGAACAACCCCGTCGAGTCCTTCAAAGTCCGCCACCGCGGCTCGTAGTCCTCGTAGTCCCACGCACCCGCCAGAGCCCACGCACAATTACGAGACCACATTCGACCTGGATGGCAATGTAGAGACCGCCAGTTTAAGCAGTAGCAGAGACGGCAACAGGTAGCAGCTCGTGCTGACAAATTTATGACAGTTTATTTCCTTGTACAAAAAAACGGGAACTTTAAAAATTATTGATGTATATTACTATATGATTGTATTTATAGCAGAAAATCCTTATATCACAAGTAGATCATTAATAGAATCAATCAATTAGAAATCATAAAGTCTTTACCAACATTTGTACTATGTAAAAATTAGTTTCTCTTTAATTTTAGTAAAAAAAGCAAGCAAGGAAATTCGATTTAACGTGATCATCTTATCTTCTCTAAGTTTTCTCTGTTTCTTCGAACGATGTTCTTGAGAAGATTTAGTTGTTGGATCTAAAGGGGAAGAAAGTCAGTATTTATTGATTGTTGACAGGCTTTCACAGTATGATCGACAACCGAGAGGCACAGACCCGATTCTGCCGGCTGTCTTGGAGTTCCTCGAGGAAACGGAGGAGACGTTCCTTCACGCTGTCATCACTGACGTGGAGCCCTCGGCACCACAGTTCAAACTTGCACCGACTTACACTCTTTACTTGAGTGCGAGATATCGCGCCAGCACTCACTACAGACCGGAATTGCAACCTACGGAGAGAGCACATCGACTCACAATCATGCTGGCGAATGTCGCCACCATGATCCAACGCGTTATCCAGGTATTTCACTTATGTGATAAAAGTTTATTTAAATTTTTAAACTATTTTGGAGTTTTTTATGTGTTTGTGTAATTTGAAACAATAATATCATACGCGTACACACGGATAATAGAGTTTTTAACGATATTTCTTCAGGAACGTTACATGGACACTTCTTCGTTAGCCTTTTGGTTAGCGAACGGTTCGGAACTGTTGCACATGCTGAAGAGTGACAGGCACGTGGGTGCATTTTCCACACGAGCACAAGACATTTTGACGGATGCAGTGCACACGGCTTTCGGCTCACTAGTGCGCTGTGTTACGCTGGAGCTCACGCCTGCGATGACGCAGTTCATGGCGGATGCGGACGAACCAGCAAAGGAGGCTGGAGTATTGCAAATCTTCTCGAACACCATGGCGTTGCTGCGAAGGTGTCGGGTGAACGCAGCGTTGACCATACAACTGTTCAGTCATCTATTTCACGCGATTAACGCTACAGCTTTCAATACGCTCGTTTCCAACGGAAATCTCTGCGTCAGATGGTTCGGACGCAGACTCAAAACGAGATTGAACGCTCTGGAGACGTGGGCCGAGCGACAAGGCCTGGAACTAGCCAGTCAATGTCATTTGGCCACAATTATGCAGGCGACTCATTTGCTGCAGGCTCCCAAGTATAATGCTGAGGAACTGGCTACACTCAGTTCAACTTGCTTTAAATTAAATTCTCTGCAAGTAAGGGCGTTGTTACAAAAATATCAACCTGCCGCGGATGAGCCCAGGCTACCCGCCGAGTTGATCGAGAACGTTGTGAGAGTGAGTACACTTCTGGAACATCATTATCTTTATGTAGCATGTGTCGGGCTGTTCTTCTCTACAATCAATTTCGCGTATCACAGGTGGCGGAAAGTGTAGCGGATACACTTGCACGCGCAGACGGCCGCGAAATAAGGCTGGAAGAAGAACCCGTCTTGGGATTAGCGTTGCTACTTCCAGAGGATGGCTACAGTTGTGAAGTGATTAGAGGCGTTCCACCTGGACTAGCGGAGTTTTTGGCACCTCTGCAGCGAGACGGATTGTGTCGAATGGCGGCGCAACCAACCAGCAGTGGTTATTGGACTATTTACATGATAGATCATAACAACGTAAGTTGGAAATTCGTATAATTTGAAAAAGAATTTTAATTTTCGATAAATGTCATCTTTTACATCTTATTACGTAAAACTTGCAAATTTGTACACGTCATTACGCAGTTTTCTTCTTGCTTATTGCAGCTGCGCAGTCCCAGCGCAATGAGCAACAGATCAGGTGGTTACACCAGCCACCCTAATCAAAATCAAGCTCAACCAGAGATACATGTCATCAAATTGCACAAGAGCACGAATGGCATGGGTTTGAGCATTGTTGCGGCAAAGGTATGTTTATTTTTACTATACAATTTTACATTAGTTTATTTATATCAGTTTAATATTTTTATTCCGTTGTGTATGTAATATATTTAATGCACACATAGGGTGCAGGACAAGATCGACTAGGTATCTACATTAAGAGCGTTGTCGCTGGAGGTGCCGCTGATGTTGTAAGTACAGATTTTTAACTTCCGTTTTTTTATAAACTTAAATGGGATATTTAATGTAAATTCTATATCAGTAACTACTTTCATTTATATTTGTATAGGATGGTAGATTGACAGCAGGTGATCAACTGCTCAAGGTGGACGGTCAAAGTCTTGTTGGAATCACACAAGAGAAGTACGTTATAAACTTGTGCAAAGTTCAATAAATATCGTAAAACAGAAACAATGATGAAAAATGTTGCACAATTAAAATTTCGCAGGGCTGCCGAGTATCTAGTGCGTACCGGTCCGATTGTAACATTGGAAGTCGCGAAACAAGGTGCTATATATCACGGCCTCGCAACGTTATTATCGCAACCTTCTCCTGTGATGACTAGAGGTGAGTGAAAAAGCAGCAATTCATAAAGCAAATTTAGTTCTTGAAATAAGAAAAAGACCATCAAGATAACCTTGTAATTGTTTCATCCCATTAGTGTATTTTAATTGATGAAATTTCTAAGAAGAAAATATTCACATAACAGCATAGAACATTTTAGTTTTTTAATTCTCGGAAAAAGTATGAATAATTTACTCACATTGACAATGATAACGGCATTGAATATTTATTTTACACGAAATTTTATAAAGTAATAATAAAATTGTGGTTGAATTGTGAAGTGACTCTAATCTAAAATAACTTTTTCAATAATCTTCGCGCTCTCTCATCAATTTCTCGCTTCAAGCGCACGTGTCACTAAGACACCTTTTCTATAATAGACATCTTCCGAAATACTGGCCGAATTTATCGCTGGTGGACGTTTTCTAATCGCTTTGTTCAAAATAACGCCTTCCTTCCACTTTGCTTCGCCTGAAAAGAGGACTCGCTTTTACTAATGCTTGACTAACCACTTGTTTCGTACAGCATATAATTCTCGACCGAGGTATGAGCACCCAGAGCCAACGTTAGGAGCAGCGGAGATGGTCGGTAATCATCGAGCCACGTCCCACTCGCTAGGCGACTTATTATCCCTTCCGAAGCAGGCGACATATCAGGATTTACCTCAGCCAGGTGCGCTTCCGTCTCAATGCGTTGTCGATACATCGTTTTATCGTAATCAGATTGATCAAAGTGTTCTACGAGCCGACTTGAACCCTTTCACGCGGCAAGATCCGTTTTCTACTTTTCATCAAAGCGACGCGTATCCCACTGTTTATTCTGTCGATGGATTCCGCGGCGCCGTCGACGAGAGAGAATATATATGTCGTCCTTCCACTCCCATCGTCTCTCCCGTGCGTCTACCGAGACCGCGTATGCCCTGCCCAATGATCTCCATTACAAGCGACAACGACAAATCGTCTATTTTATATCAAGACGACAGCGACGAGAGCAGCGATAAGATCATGGAAGAAGAAGAAGATAATATGAAACATAATGAAATCGGAATGAATAATTTTCCCGAGTCCAGCTATTCGATGGACAATTTAAATTCATTCGAAAGGATCACTCCGCCGCAGGAATATGCGGAAGCTGCGGAGGATTACAAGCACTCGCTAACCTTGGATAAAAATGTTTTCGATACCATACCCTACATCGATCAAACCGATGACACGAATGTCGTAGAATCTTCTGAACGCGTTCGGACAGAATTGAATAACAGGTGCTGCGATAAAGTTGATTACGACTGCAGCTCCAGTCTTAGAAAATTTCAACGGCATCTAGATGTAGATTGCAATAGTCATCGAATTAGAAATTTTTCGAAATCTGATGAATTGAATACGCGCACCGACTCGAATTTTTTGTCGATCGATATTTTTCCGCCGAATAAATCGACGTCCATGAAAAATGCTACGATTGACTCGAGTTCCGCTACGGAATCTGATTTGGACGACTCTTCGTGCTTTCGAAATACGGATAGTAGCGCAAAACGTGCGTTAAACCTCGACGAACGATACGAGACTAAGTTGGATGACATTTCGAATTTCGACGATTGCGCGGACGAGTCTAGTTCTACGATTAACGATGACTGCGCGTCGAGCAGAACCGAGGAAGAAGGTGTTTCGATCTCGAAGATGTCGGCTATAATGCCGGAGTTGCATCTCGATCTGAGCGGACTGAACAGCGACGACGTGTCCAGCGACGAGTCGAAGACGGAGAAGTGTTGGAAATCACCGGAGGAAGTGCGTTTGGGAAGCGGCAGAGTCGCCGCGCTTGCGAAACACTTCTCGAAACTCGGCGATGCCGGTTTGATCAGATTCAAGTCTACAAAACTGACCGATTCCCGTCAGTTCGTGTCGGAACCGAACATTATGGCGCCCGAAGAAAACGAAGAACATTTGCACCGACACTGTCACGCGCAGAAGGAATACAGATCGGACTCGGATCTGACAGTTAAAGAGACGGACGAAAACTCGCAAGTCACGTCGGCGGGAAAACGCAGCAGTGTCATCTTACTCGATCTTGAAACGGACGGCAATTTCGTCATCGAGAAATGTAGATTTCATCGTTGCGGTGCCAAACACGTCACTGTCGCTAAAGTACCTTCAATGAACGATGTTATCAAAGGTAAAAGCAAGATTTTGAAACTTGACGCCAAGAACAACGTAGCCTCGATGGAGGCCGAAGACACATCGGACAGTGATAGCGGAAATAAAAACTTTCTTGATATCAAAGAAGATGCTTCTACGAAAAATGAGGATTGCGATACAGCGAGCGACAGCGGCAAATCTCAACTTAATGCAATCGGAAATGCGCCAAGCGAGAAAGTTGGCAAGCTTTCCTTGGAACAACAGCAAATTATCGCTGAACAACTTGAACAGTTCTCGAATCTAGATAATACCGACGCGCCGCTGTTCATACCGGAGCGAAGTGTCGAGCAAGTTTCTTCCTTCTCGAAGAGCGAGATGATGAACGGCGTGTCTGCTCTTCAGGACTCGAGTTTGGCGGATCGATTTACGGAATTGTCTTCAGAAAAACTAGCGTCGATCGATACGGACAGCATCTCGCAAAAACCCAATCGAGCTTTCGATTCCTTATCTTCACCTTCCGTTCGTGTCCCTTTGTCGTCTCACTCTTCCGTTGTGCTGTCGCTTTCAAATGTCACAAGAAATTCTCTGCCGCTACTGGAGGACGCCAAGTCGCAAGCTCACCAATGCTGCGAGAAACGTCCCAAATCCTGCCTGTTTATAGACGTCTCTCGTTCTTCCACTAAGAATTGTCCGGGAAAGCTTTCTCTGATTTCCCGTCCTTCAAATAATTCCTCGATTCTTCCGTCGCGTGTCGGCGCGTGTTCACAAGCAGGGAGTGAACACAAACTGAACGTTCTGCGTTTACGCGTCGCCAGACAACTCTGTGGCAGCGAAGATAATCTGATCGGCGTTGCGATTTGTGATCACGACGAGACTGAGAAGATCGCGGATCAACACGGAAGATCCGTCAAGTTGACACGTAGTTGCGAAAGTGTTCTAAACAATTACCTGTACGATTCTGCCGATCGAACGCGAAATATATGTGGAAATCTTAACCGTAAAGAGATCGCATTGCTTCGTAATTCTTACAACGACAAAAGACGATGGTACCGTTCCCTCGAAGAGCTAAAATCAAAGGCGAGATCAAAGAAACGAAACAATTCGGTCGATTGTCCCCCGACTCAGAGCGTTGAAGTTCAAACAAACTGTGAAAAATTCTTCGACGACAAATTAAATTCCGATGACGAAGGAAAAGTACAACGGAATCGTTGTCGATCGCTCGAAGAATTGAAATCAGAGAGAGAGTCGCGTCAACACGCTAGTAGGAAGACTCCGATTTCAAATAAGACTAATCAAGTACAAAAATCTAATCAGGTGAAAGAAAGATTGCGCACCAAGTGTGCGAACGGTGATCGGAAAGAAAGCGCTTCCGAATTATCGCGCGAAAGCGAGACGAAAGACGGGGAACGGCAAAAGTGGAAAGCAAAACGGAGATCTCAGAATGAGATGGACATTTTGAAAAGGAAGTCTGATACGGAGAAGGACGGCTGGAGCTTCCGCGAGATCAGCCTGTTGACAGACCGGTCTGCTAGCTCGCGTAAGCCAAACTGGCATGTGTCATGCATTTTAGTCGAATTTTTCTTTTATCAAGCACTGCCTGAATACAATGTATGAAAAAAAAAACAAACAAACAAAATCGACGTTCGCAGACGGATCAATGTCGCACGATTTATTCGATTAAATTTCCATTTCGTTTTCCATGTTTTTTCCTTTTTTTTTATCTATTTTTTATCTACACGTTTACAATACGACCATCAACATCCCAATGACGCTTGACCAAAAATCCCACATCCGTGTACAAAAGCCCTTGTAACATACGCCTTTGCTTTGCGCACTAATGCAATTCAGTGCGGCCGTTTTTGCGAGTCGTAAGATACGGCACAAAATTATAAGTTTTCTACATGATAATATAATATTACTTCTGATCTCTCAACAATATACGAGCATGATATATTAATGGAATTTTTAGAAGAGAGCTTTTTTATTGTTTTCTAATACTGTGCTCTTCTTAAAAGAATATGTTTAACAAATTTATTATTTCATTATGCACGTACGCATAGTTGTGAAACACACATTGAATCATATGAAATTAAATGAATCACATATCATTGCAAACATATGCGCACGATGATATTATATGTTTAAATGTTACATTATTTTTTACTGTTATATCTGTAGCACAAGTGATGTTCAAAAACCTCGTGCCAACTCATACATTTATTATTTTTGAGCGTTAAACATATCAAACCACTTTAATACATCAGCGCAACTAGAATTATTTTTTGTTACTTGAACATGTGATTGCGTTAGTTTATTTGTACCATAACGTTGACTTAAAGTGTAGCTTCAGCACGTTCAACTGTCATCACAGTTGACCGTATGACATTTTCGTTTTACTGCTTTTGATGTTGAAATTGATACGTGTACATATATATATTTTGCAACTATTGCGCTTCAAACTTGAATGTTTTTTTTTCCTCCAAAAAAGATCGTTTCACTCTGGACGAGTGCTTTGCGTATGTGCATGAATGACCATTTAATATTTTGCCTCGGCACTTCTGTGTTCACCAATGCATTAACTCAAAGCTGTCTCTTTGTGTACCCGCTTGGGCTACCTCAGGTCCTCGTCGCATGAGTGAGCGAGATCTACCGTCGCGGCTTGGACATGACGCCACTCCTCAACAAATCCACAGCAGCAAATCTGTACCGGCATTGCATAGTAAGTAGGAATGAGCTTTGTGCGTGCACATATCATACCTGAAATCATTCAGCTTGATCGAATTTTACTAGACTAGAGTGATGAGGCGATTAGGTTCAAATGAAAGCCCGTCAGAACGAATTTAAGAACGAGACAAAGACGTATTTTGATAGAAATGTCTGGCGATGATATGTCACTTCGTACATTGTGATAAAAAAATCGAATTTATTTAGATATGGGCACCGAGGCCAAGCAACAGCACGAAGTGTTCAATCCTGGATACAGCAGAGCTTCTTCCAGTAATAGCGTCACACCTCCTGTTCAACCACCTCCTATGGCGACGATCAACAGTGCAACCTCTTTGCGTTCAAGGTAAATTAGTCTTTGATTCTTTTCAGTTGGGGTTACGTATAATTTGCATTTGTAAAATCAATGTCTTCTTGCGCACAGGTCGAGTCACAACTTACATGATCCCATGAGAGTTGGAACTTTACCACCCACTGGCATGGTCAGCAGGCAACAATCGTCGCCTAATTTAAATCCCAACACATCGCATATGAATATACCGTCCAACATGCAAAATACGGAAGTGGAAAGGTTTTACCAAAATTTGAGTATTTATCGAAGTCAAGACTCAACGGGGAAGCAAATAAGTCCGCAACAAATGGATGACAGGTGAAGTATTCTGCTTGAAACGATAATGAGAAATTAAGTTTTTTCTCATCAGTTTCAATTACACTTTCTCTTAGATAGCAAAAATTTTACATAGCTCCGTTCTCTTACAGGAACCCACAGCACGTTCAGAAGAGTTCTCTGAGAGGATCGCAGAACTCGCTGAACCGACCGTCTGCCCTGGAAGTTAGTCACATCCGAGACCGTCCGACGTCCGCGTACGTCACCCAAGCTCAGCAACAGAGCTACTCTACGATCAGCAATCAAATGCAGCAACAAGGCGGTGGGCCACCGCCACGTTCTCAATCTTCGCGCGACATAATTCGCCAAGAGGCGAAGATGCAAGAGATGCAGGAGGAAGTTCGAAGACGAGAATTGCGCGGGGGAGCGCCGCTTCATCAACATAGACCGCCGATGGCGTACAATATTAACGCTCGAGGAGAGGCACCTCCCGGTCAACAAATGGCAAATGTTCGTCCTCCAAGACCACTCGGTTCCACGTCGAATTTGGGTACAACTACCGGTTACGCAACCACAAGACAAAATACATCCGGCTACAATTATCCGGAAGCACAGCACATACCCTACAACACTCAACACAATCAGTACGGTCAATACGGTCAGTATCCCAATCGATACCCGATGACCGGAAGTCAATATGGCCCGATGATGGCTAAGCCGAAAAGCGAAACTATCGCTCGCGGTCATCAGCCGATGCCGAATGAAAATCTTCTCGGCAGAGTAGACACGAACAACCAGGAAGCAAAATCGTACGGTGAACAGAACCGACACTTTGTTCAAAACAATCCGCATTATCCCAACGGCAACTTGGAACAGCATGTTGATCAGTACACGAACGAAAATGTTGTCGGTCGTACGCAAAACGAAGAGAATCATCCTATAACATCAGAATCGCTACCGTCGAGACCGATTCTACCTTCTGAAGACACGTTTAGCGAGAGTCCTCCGCCACCGCCACCAAACACTTCGACACATCCTCTATACAACAAACAAGCTGACACAAGGTGCGTATTTTGATTCGTTTTGGAAGTTATTGTTTTTTTTGTGTGTTGATTATAATCGTAATTTTGATCGTGATTTCTATATATAACATTAAAATATCTTCTTTCTTTCAGGTACACCGCAAGCATGCAAGATCTACCACGCGGTAGTTATTACCCTGCGGGAGGAATCAATGTCATGCAACAACCTCGTCAGTATCAGTATAGCGCGACTAATCCTTGGCAACGAGAAGAAAGGGAAAAGGTATCAAAATTTAATAGCAATAATCACAGACATTAATATCAGTTAGCTATATCAACAATTTGTTCAAAACTGCTTTCAGGAACAAGCTCGTAGAAGAGAAGCCGCTCGACAATGGCGAGATCAGCAGATTGCCGAGCTAAGCGCGCTGGCGCATCGAACGCAGCAACAGGAGGAGCAGCTGCGGGCACTTCAGTTGGAAAGAGATTTCCAAAAGCGAGCGGAAGAAGCAGCCAATCAAGATGACGATGAGGAGAGCAATGACTTGGACAATGAGAGTACGCAGCGTGTTCAGGGATTATTGAGAATGGCAGCCAGTCAGGACAGAGCCGCTCAACAGCAGTTCTCGATTTTGTCAAGAACAAACGCAAGCAATCAGTCTCTGAGAAATAACCTGCAGTCTGTTGGCGGCCAATCCATGACTACTGGCCACGCTCACAATCCGTCTAATCAAGCGGTACCTCAAACTGCAGGAATGAGCGGACAGGAGAACAGCGGCTTGCACGTGCAACTAAATCAACAGCAGCAATCAGCGAGTCAAAGCGAAGAGCAGATACATGTGTCGTCCAATTACGGAACGTCTCTCACCCATTTCGGTTCCGGTCAAAAGCCTTATTCCACAGGTATGTCACACTCTGCAGAGGACAGGGAATTGCAGCGGAGAATAGACGAGGTGAAACGAAAACAAGCCGAACTCGAGGAAACCCAAAAGAAACAGGAGGAGCATCAGCTCCACTCGCAGCAGCAAACGTATCAGCAGAGCCAGCAATTGAGAACTCAGCAACAACTGCATCCCGGCATGCTGCGCTTGGACAATTTAATTATTAATGGACCTATGTGTAAGTGAATAAAACTACATCAAATAGTTTCCAGGATATTTCTTTAAGAGAAAATTGTTTTAAAACTTATATTTTTTAAATCAAAAGTTTCAAAATATTTGTTGCATTTAATAAAGGAATTTTATTGAACTTTCTACAGCTTCGCAAAATAATGTGAACGACGCACCTCCACCACCAGAACGAGGTTCGAGTTACGCCGTAATGTCTCAGCAAAGCGCTCTCAGATCGAACGGCTCCACTGCATCAAACCTACCTCTTGTATCTCAGCCAGCATCAATGAAAAGAGTTTCTTTTCATGATTCGAATGCAAATAGCGAATCTATGCTGCGCAATATACCAACCGGAACGTCAAACTCACTGTCGATGTCAATGGACACTATCAGGGAGGATCCAAATGTAAGTTACTTTTCTTATAGTATCTATTATGTCTAGTTATCTTTTTATTATCTTCGCTTTTTACTGTAATTGTTTTAATTCTGTATTTTATTTTAGCAAAATTGTCCTTGAAGTTTTCTTTTTACACTATATTTTCTATCTGTGTACACTAAATTCTATATCTGTGTATTATTTTTGTAATTCTTCATGTTTCTTTCCGAGATAGTATTACACTATTGTTTGAAAACCTATATAGATTTTGTTTCTGATTTTTTAATAGACAAAAAATTCCGTAGTTTGAACAATTGAACAAAATTAGAGGTGGCCCCATAAACATTAACTCCTATCGCAAATAAATTCATATAAATATTTTGTCGAAATGCATACGTTGGCAGATAAACAAGTAAGGTATAATTTTCAAAACCAGATTGTTGCTACACATTGTGCTATCTGTTATTATGACATCTGCGTTGAACGACATGCATGAACTATTTGTTATAACGATTATCATCTAGTAATACTTTATATATATATATACACATATATATCCTATTTGAATATAATTCATTATCATAATAGATGTATTTTATTCATATCTCATTCTGTACGATATACGCATTCGTGTTTCATGTTGCATACGATTGATGCTAGTTGTCATCGTCGCTTGACTTGTATAATAAAATAACTGCTTACGGAAAAAGTTGCATATTTGTTAAAACAACTATTACGCGTGTGGAATTAGAAAATTGATGAGTTTTTCTTCTGTGGCGAGAATTTAAGACAGGACTGCACTATATATATATACGTACATCTATACGTATCGACTTATACATACAATTTATCGTTCGATTGTGATTACAGAATTTTATCACCGACGCGGAGAATCTGTTAGCGTCTCCTAAGACGCCGGAAGGATCCAGCACTTCGTTTACTGGTACTACTCCTGGAGTTATCGGAGCTCAAGAAGTGTACAAGTAAGTAAAGTTGCGCGTTTCACATTTAAATGAAAGAATTGCGAAAGTTTGTTTCTTCCGCAACGTGAGCGCAAACTGAACGTGTTTATTTGCTCCTAAGGGATCCGAGACAAAAACGGCTGGCGGAGAAGCAGAAACAGCAACAGAACTCGCAGATTGGCGCGGTGCCGGAAAAACTCAGTTTCAAGGAGAAGATGAAGATGTTCGCAATGGAAACCGGTGAGGACGGCACGCCGCGAGACAAGGTAAAGATCTCGCGCGCTCAGCGCGAGATCGACAACATCGGCGGCCCGCTCAATTCTAATAACAATAACAACAATAACAACAACAACAACAACAACAATACCACTAGCGGCAATAACACCAACAACAATAGGACCTAAATTCGATATTTTTTTTATTTGGAAACTTCAGCAAATAGGAAAAATATTTATATACAAATGTCTTGTTTTTTAATCGTTCGGATGAAACAATTTCTCCGAAATATCTAGGATGGTTGGGGAAAAGTCACAATTGTGACTCGCACAAATCGTAATCGAAGGATCGTGAATATAAGTAACAAAAGTAACGTGATGTGTTTTTAAAACTGGCTTTTAAAATATATATATATATATATATATATATGTGTATACTGATATGCCATCATATGCATATATATATGTATATATACATACAAAGCGCTCTGAACTACACGGTGGATATCACTAAGAAGCAGTATTGCGCATATTATGCTATAAAATTATAGAAAATATATAAAAAAAAAAAACGAATAATTCGTCCATGCGCAGCTATTTCATTGAAAGGCTGTTATTGATAAGGAGCAAAAACCTCCATTTATATGTATGTGTGAAAAATACATTTATATCTTTATTCAATGAGAGTATATATTAATAACAATACTAATAATAATACATTAAATTTTTATCTTATATATATGTATGCTTTTTTCGAGCATCCTAGATACTTTGTCGTAGATTTTCTGTCTGCATATACCTAGTTGTATAAAACATACGCGATAAATTAGTTTCATAATATGATATATTACGTACGTAAAAAAAAAAAAAAAAAAAAAATCACACACCGCGTTAAAGTACAAACGAAAAATCTTGTATAGCTCTTTGACCAAAAATAACGTGTTCGTTCTGAGAAGAAGGACCATTAAAAATAATAACCGTAATAGTAAACGTTACAGACGTGTATTGTTATCGTCGAGAAAAAGAAGCGATTTTTTCGGCTGTTCTCGTGTGCAACACGTTCTATATTCCTAACTATTTCCGGACCAATATAATTTTATTATAATAAACGAACTGATATATTTCTCTCTCTGTGGAGATCTAGTAGACAGAATAGAGTGAAGCTCGCGAGAGGACTGAGTTAGAGACACGGATTGTTTCGCGAGGGAGAAGCGTGTAAATGTAAATAAAAAATAAAACCTGAAGAAGAAGAACAGTAGGCCGGGCAGCATAATTATCCCATATACGCATTAGTTTTATATTTTAATTCTCGGCAGCAAAGGAAGATTCTGATATATATTTAAATTACACGACCACATATATACACACTTACGCCATTATGCACTTAACAAAATAAATAAATAGTAATGATCGTAGTTTGTTAAAAAAAAAAAAAAAGAACGAAAAATTAAGAGGAGAGAGAGAAAACACGCGTGTATGCGTGTGTCTTGTGGTGCGTATAAATGAGAGAGAAGCGTGGATATCAAAAGATTTGCATGTGTATGTGTATATATATGTATACATATACGTGTATATTTATACAGACATATACATAATGCGTTTCCAGAAAAATATAGGCAGCACTAGTATTTAATTTTTGGACTAGGAATCTATTTTGTGTAAAGCTTGAACGAAAGTTTCTGTCTGTTGTAAAACTCGCTTTTCAAGCTCTACATTTTATTAGAACTCGAATGAGGACTTTTAGCACTGTTTTAGAGATAAAATTATAAAGGTTCTTTTTTATTTTTACGAAGCGTAAAGTGAATAGAATGTAGCGGAACGATACGAGATAAATGAATTCAATTATGATGAAAGATTCTGATTACATTTTTCTACTTCAATTGTGTCGAAAAAAAATCTAAAATCTTTATAACAAATTACTTTAGAGAAACGATGAGTTTCAACACCAAGACTCTTGAGATCTTATTATTATTTAGATAAAAGTTGATTTTTCTTTTATCAGCAGTATTTAAAGAAAACACATATTTTCATTTTAACCTAGTCTCTGTAAGAAAAGTTTCTCCGTAAATGTACAGGATGAATTACTTAAGATGCTCTTGGATATGATAATATGTGTGTACATAATTCGCACGGTTCGTCTTAAACGAGGTAACGTGCTTACACAATTAGGGGTTATTTTATTAATATTAATTAAGTTATATATAGCTCAAATCATTGATTAATGATTAGCTTGCAAGATTTATGTTGCAATAGTCGACATATATTTGTTACAAATATAAGTTTATTGATACAACATAATTTGTAACATTTTTCCAGAATATTTATTAAATTTATGATTATTGATTGATCTATTTTTTGTGATTTACTTTGATAGCAAAGCGCGACAATATATTTTTATTTATCATGCATATTGCATATTATCACGTAATATCATGTAATCTGCAGTTAAATCATAAGATGAAAGAAAAAAAAAACAAGCTAGTATTTCTCAGAAATACTGAATTTACAAAATTTAGTATTATATATATGTAGTTTATTGAGAGAAAATTGCAGTCTTAAGTATTTCATTACTATACAATATATTCCGTTGACTTTCTAAGTGATAATCAAATCATTGTCATTAAACCCAAAAGTTCAATTTGGAATAATTTTATATGTAATTTTCAATTAAGAATTCGCGTTGCTTTTACGTTTAATCTCTTTTTAGACACTTTTTTTTATATGTATCGAGTATTCGCGGATAGCGACGCAGTATTCCAGAGAGAGCTTAGCGATTTAAGGATCGTAATGTAAAGAACAAAGCGTAGCAATATTAGGATTTAAGAAACAATCTTACATGTAGTAAATGTACAAATATTGCGAAGGATTGTGTTTTGCGTCGGCCTATCTTGCGTGAGGAAAATCGTATCACGCAAGTTGAGGACGCGTAAAGAACGCTGAAAAATTATTTTACGTCCTACTTTTATGCATTTGTTGACGTAATGCGACATTTATTACATTCCTTATTGTCTAACGTGCATGTTCTATGTTATGATAAAATAAAAAGATCATTAGAGTTGGTTTTTTTTGTGCATTTTAACAGTATTCTTGGAAACATTCGTAATGTATGTTTTTCGAGTATTGCGAACTTATCTTCCTGCAGATAGAGAGAAGGGGAGTAAAGAGAGGAGGACAGATAAAAAGAAAAAAAAAGGTGCGCAAAAATGCAACTGATTTATTATTATACAATATCGCTTCCAAGATAAATTATTCGTGTTATATTTATCCATTGTTCTATCATGATTAATCACGTCAATATTATGAAACGATTACTGATCTCTTTTCCAGAACAGTGGCTAGTGCTTACTTTTATATTAAAAACTTTCGCGTGAACACACACAGTGAGTTATCCAAGGTAAAAATAACTCGTGAAAGAACTGTGTGATTGATTTCCAGTAACTTTAGCAACAGATCCTTTTTGCAGCATCCACAAGAAGAAAACTGCACTCTTATTTATATTTCTTTTATACTTTTGTTTATAATAAGTTGTTCGATTTGTTATTGTTTCATCATTCCTGCACTTGGAAACGATAGTGATAATACACAAAGCAGCAGCTTGTTACATGATACGGCGAGATTTGCTCGTTAATGACAACGAAATTCCGCTTGTAAGAAACTAATTGTACCGTTAATGGCGCGAGCGAGGTTGTATCGACTGTAGTCTTAATTTTTTAATTTTAATCAGCCGTCTTGGATAAATTGATATTAATAGTGATTAAACTACCTTTAAAAAAAAAAGAGGAGAAAAACATCTAAATGTATTTGCGTCGAAAACCAGAGTCCTAAACTCAATGTTAATCAAATTTATATTTTAGTAGAAGAAAGAAAGAAAGCGATAAAATCGAAAATTCCCTTGTTGTGTACAGCGAACATATATATATATACACACACACACATACATACATATACAATCTGTTCCACAAGAAAGTGTACAACGGCTTTGATTCAAGACGGTTGACTGTATCGCCATTTGCCGTATATGACACCGTTTGTAAAGTATATGCTTTGTTGTCACTTAGAACTTTTTATTAAAGTGAAAATTTTCTAAACAAGTACAAAGTATCTCAAGCGTTACAGAGTGTCTTGTATGCAAAAAGATATAAAATTAACGTCAAGCAAGATGGCTTTTCAAAAAAAATCAAAAGTCATTTGTTTAGAAATGAATGAAATAGTACAAAGAAGTAGGGAATGTTGACAACCTGTTATCCGAGAGGGATTTAATCCGTACTATGATGTCCAGAGAGGACAAAACGATCACTGGTCTGTTTGAAAGAAATCCTACGCTAACATCGCGCCAAGCTCAGGATCAGCTTCGTGAGAAGGATATTAACACCATCAGACATGGTTTGTACGAAATCAAAGGTAAAATATCGGTCCGTAATTTAAAACTCCTCACGCAAAAACAAAAACCGATTGGCATGCCAAGAAGGTGCCAAGCAATACCTGACGATGAAGACGACTGGATCCATTCCTAGGTAATTGTGCAATATTCTACTTTGATGTACTACAATCTTTTTTTTTTCTAGATTGTATATTCTCGATATGCTGCCGTACACTTTCTTCTGGAACAAATTGTACATATATTTGCACTATATTTTGTAAAACTATTTTCATAGTTTCGTAGAAAGTGGTGATATCGGCTGGTTGATGAGTCGCCGAGAGCAACACACACTCCACCGTTATATAAATGTTATTATTATACTATAAATATATATATATGTTACTTATAATATTACTTGTAATTTGTCGCAAACTACGGTATATTTTTTAATTATTGTATCATGTAATGTTATTAGCAAAAATCGATATTTAACGGGAAATATATGTCAACTGCATTCAACACTCAATGCCTTCTCATTCTCCAGCTTTTATTATATGTGTGAGCTTTAATTAAAATAGTTTAATATATTATACACACATACGCGCGTGCACATATTGCTATATATATATTTGCACGGATGTCAAAGGATAAGAGAATTAAAAAAAAAAAATGTTTCTGCAAAGAGATAATTTTTATTAATATTCGTCATTATAAAACATGTGGGATTGCAATGCATTTAATTCATTCATTAAGGCTATATCCTGCATTTTAACAATAACGAGTACGTTAACGTCGTTCCACCCATAAGTTTTGGTGTTTTTATCTCTCTAATACAAGTAAATAGTGAGAATACTAGTTATAATAAGAGTCAATAATGAAAATTGAAAGTTTATTATAGATTTTTACCAAAGCTTAACGTTACCAAAGCTAGCAACAATAAATTACATGTGCTGTCTTTGGCAGATCAGATAACTGTATAAACTATCATCAATATTAGCAAAAATCTCAATATGAAGATATATAAATTTTGTATTATATAAATTTAAATATACGAATGCGGATACAATTTTTTTCTGTAACTATTTTCAATGAATTTACTATATAATTTCATAAGTAAATAAAATTACAGTCACGTAGTAAGTTGTATATAGAGTAGAGTTATATACTCGAAGTGTCCTACTTCCACGTCACTTCCACACATCTTCAAATATGTAATAACTGGAAGTTTGAGCAAATGTAATAAACATTTTATTTATAGAGAACATAAAAACAAAATTTCTGTGAAGAAAACTTTTAAATTTGTCAGAGAATTCTATCGAAGATAGAAAAAATTAAAGTTTAACGGTGCGACAACTACGTACACGTAGAGACTAAAAATTTTTCAAACTTTTATATTATTTTTTCATTATTGATATTATCGTTTTTTTTGTATATAGTATGCTCATGAATATATGAAACGACGTCTCAGTATCGATTGTCTACAGGTATGTGAGCGTACACGCATTTAAAATACTTCATTCGCAAAAATCTTTAACAGCTTCGCATGCGCTAGATATAGAAAAATCAAAAGTGACGAACAACATTTCGACCCTGTCGAACCTTTTGATAACCGCAATTTGATATTTGAACGTTGTTTGTAGGCTAACTAGAAAGCTTCTTAACTATATTTATCACATCAAGCATTTATTTATTATTAACCCTAAGTGTACTAAAATATGTATCAAATATTATATGTATAAGCATTTATACGTGATATATATATCTCACTATTATATGTTACGATATATGTATAATAATTAGGTGGTAAAAATTAACTAATACTAAATGCCCCAAAATGTAATTAAGCCACAACGAGTAGTTCAATTTAAATAAGTAATTTCTTACAATATTTCATATGTGATTGTTTGATTGATTGATTAGAGTTTGATGATTTTTTATATATATGTATATATATATATATAAAATCACTTTAATATTACATAAAATTCCCTATATGTTATAAGCAAAGATCTAAATCTATTTAAAAGAGCTAAACTTGTATCATTATTCTTTACATTTCACATGTTCTTTTTCTCTCTCTCTAATTTTCATATTTAAAAACGTGAATTTACTAATCGGCTATACGCGTAAAAAATTGGTTTTTTCGCCTACAGCTTGGTTGTGTGAAAAATAACACAGCGTACTCTTTATATATGCACTACGAAATCCAGAGTCAACAGGGTCGAATTACAAAATCTACTATACATGTTTTACCGAGTAGAATTTGCGTCAATCACTATTAATTGTCTTCCATTCGTTTTTATTTACTTTAGATGTACAAATTAACGTTTTATTAAATTATTGTTTTCAATTTTTTTTAACAAAAAAATTAAAAAAAAAAAAAAACAAATTTATGGAAGTGCGTTCCTGGTGTCGGTCATCTCGCGTTATTTATCGGGCAGCTTGTGTGAATTCCGTCTTCCTTCCATAGAACCTCGACGTCAAAAAAACTATAAAAAAACTAATTTGTACATCTAACAATCGAGATATGAAAGAATTAATTTCATCTTGGAATAGATTATGCCTTATTCAAATTGCAATTAAATTATTGTTGACAAGAAAAGATAATATGTATATATATGATGTAACAATATTTTAGTTAATAGTCTCTTTTTTCCTCTCTAAGTTTTTATGTGTAATTCATATATAATTATCAGTCTCTGATGGACTTTAGACATAGTATACGTATTCGTGTTTATCTTCTGTATTTAAAAACGAGAAATGTGGTTCACGGTTGTTGACGTAATCGTGTTCAAGCCAATATCTCACGCAAAAACATTTAATTAGACTTATGTGATATTTACATTCAACTTTTTGTCGTAGACTTGTATGCAATTCTATTTTCAAAGACCAGCAAAATCAATAAAATCCTTTTATGTTAAATAACACAATAACACTAAAAAAGAACGAGAATTTAACTAATTATATCTACGTTTATTTTTCGCATCTCTATACTCACACATCATTGACGATGTGAATATACAGATTTATATAATTTTCTTTTTTTACTTTTAACTTGAGAGAATACCAAGTATTTATAAAATTAGATTGCACACAGATTCCTCTCTCTTTCTCTATTTTCTCTATTTTCTTTCTCTGTTTTCATTGTTGTAAACTTATTCGAGTCTCGCACAGACTTTATTCGAGCCCGATTGAAATTAAATTAACGTCCGCTAAAATTGTTCCGAACAAGTCAGAAGGATTGCAACGATATAACGTTCTGATTGTAGTCTCGCTTGCGAGAAAAATTTTCGTTTGACATGATTTATTATTTCGATTTTAAGATGGATTATTTTCCCAGATTTCAATATTTCCGGGGAACACGCGCTACTTCTCGTTTATTATATATATTCGATTTAATATATAGGAACGTTCATATATTATAATATTTGCTAAAAACGCTAAGAAATTCAACGTCGTAAACTATTAAATTTTAGTATAACAGGACGGAAAGGTATTTTTTTTTTTTTTTTTTTTTTTCTTGGCGCAATTCGTTACTTAGGCTTCTTCGCGAACTAGATACATCGTACAGCTATGTATATCTTACGTATAACTACGGCTCTCTTGAGTGGAAGCCGATATTAAATCAACGTACAAAATAGACATGTAGAGTTTTTGGTGTTTGGGGGAGCCGTCTCAACTCTTTTTTACTCCGCATGTGAATATGCAAAACGAATGATCAGCGAATATAAATTTGCTTAGAACAACCTCGAAAGAAGTTATATTTGTAAATATTTTCTTTCTTACTTCTGTTTCACAAGTCGGAAATAATGGCGATGGAATATAATATAATACTTAGGGTGATTTTTTAAATTTGAGCTTCTATATTATTTTATTATACAGACAATGGCGCAATTCCTTTAAAAACGAATTACGTCACTGTCAATGATTTATTTTGCCGATTGTACTGCTCGCTTTAAATGTATAATTACGTACTTAACGTATGTACTATCAGCTGCCGATCGACGGCGAAGCTCGATGTACTTTTGATTATCATCGCTTTTGCAAGCGGTAGTTGAGAGTAAAATCTGTGGTGACCGACACATTTCTGTGGAAATTATTATGTGTAGAACAAATTTTCGAGATAATTGCGACAGAGTGAAGCAAAGATAACATGGCTAAATTGTTCAATACTTAATTACTGACAGCGTATAATGATATAATTGAGATCTAGTGATTATTATATTTTAACGAGATTATCTGTGTGTATGATTATATTAAAATTATTAATATTGTGTGTGTGTGTGTGTGTGTGTGTGTGTTGAAATACCGCAGCGTTACATTTGCTTCACTTGTTCTCTCATCACCATTTCCCGATTGCAGTCAGAAAGACAATTACGTTACATTGTGCAATAAATACAATGCACGCAATGTATTACTTATTGTTACATTAATTGCTTCTTACCGATATATCGATTTTTTACATGACTAGCACCCAAAGTCGCTAACCAAAGAGATCATAATAATAAGCGGAAGTAATTCCACATAAGCGCAATTAGAGGCCGGTAGACTTCACCGAAAATTTAACTCTATCTGATTGAGCTGAAACGAAAGAGCTATATATTGTATATGGAAGCATCTCGGATCACTAAACTTATTCGAAAATTCTCTCTATTTTTTTTTCTGCCTACGGACTCACAGCCATGCGTCATCGTGCTTTCGAGGAAGCTTTCGAGAAGTTTTGTATGTATATATCAACAGGAGAGAGAAATGCCTCTTTTGTATCAACATTTCTGAAAGACTTGTAGAATATTTCGCGAGACGTTTCGCGTTACGTGACGAGCGACATAAACTCGTTTCTTTCTTCGCAGAGATATCGGTCATCGTGTGTCGCGTGTCCGAAGTCTTTTGAGATCAGTAGCACGTGGGAAAAAGAGAGACTTGTTCTTTTTTTCTCTTTTAGTTTTCTTCAACGTCCGGCCCATCGCGCGCAGATACAGAGAAGGCATTTCGTACGACCGTGGTATTATTGACCGGAGCTGATGGACATGGTGTCGCTGCCGGTGGACGCGGTATCCGACAACGGGGATGGTAACGGAGGTGGCAACGGCGGCGTCGACCTCAGCAACTCGTAGTGCTCCCGCGGCACCCGTGGCACGGGCGGTGGCGACAGCACCACGTTTACGTTCTCCGGTACGGGCGGCAGCACGTTATTTTGAAATTGACCGGACACATTGCCCACCGGCTCATAGTTCGCCACCACGATTACCTTGCCGCTTCTGCTGCACGCTTTGCCGACCCCGAAATAACGACTGCTCGCCCATATCAACTGAGTAAAGTGACCTATGAGGAACACTCGTCTGTGTTACTTTGCTCTCCGCAGGATTATACCCGAAGGATTGAAAAAGCAAATGATCTTGTATTCACACCGTTTGTTATTTAACTATTTTTACATAGCATCTTCCTCGATTGTTTAGTGAAATAAAGAATGCTCGTATTGGAAAATGCAAGCGTGTTGACTCTGATTATTGTCATTGAAATTGATATTTTTCTTATGCTTTCGTCTCTAAATCATAAGCAACATCTTATTCGTTATATTCCGCAATCGCGAGAGAAACCGCTTAGTTATAGATTAATAGTTTGAATCCTTTACCTGCGTTGACGTTAGCATGAAGAACATCCGGTTCTTTGAGGAAGTCGTACTGTCGCACGGCGGAGTACCAGTAGGACGCCACTTCCTGTCCTGTGACATCACCGGGAACAGCACCACCGGGGCGACAATAAAGATTATGACCTACATTCCGATCGTTTCTGTAATAGAACGTATTCGTGTGCGCCAGGTGATTTGCCCACGATTGAGCGTACTCGCACAACTGCAACGTATAAAATAAAGAGAGAAAGGGAGAGAGAGAGAAAAAAGGAGAGAGAGAGAGAGAGAGAGAGAGAGAAAGAGAAGAGAGAAAGAAAGAGAGAAAGAGATACTGTTTCAGTTTACGATAGCATCTGTCTCTTTATCGTTCTCTTCATCGTTTATGATAATTACCTGGGGTGACATAGTCAAAGGGGGTGAATTGTGTCGTTGCCGATAAACGTTGTGCCAGCAAAGGCATTCGGTGATAAATTCGCTATCGCGCCAATCAGTCTCTAAGTCGCTCCTATCGTACGTGATACTCATTGGTCGGTTGCTAAGTATCTGCAAGAAAAGTTTGATACTCGTTAAAAATCACGCAATACTTAACTCATGCCTGATCTATGCGATACGCTATCGCACAACGAGCACGCAATGTCGCGGTAAGCGAAACAATTTCGTATTTATAACTCGTTTGAAAAATGTCCGGAATTTAAAGATATCTCGGAGTTTCCAACTGAACTAAAACGCTCCATAAATATTTAATATTCGTACAACTCGTAAAAATGTATTGTAAATTATATCAACATGTAAATCATCTGATAACATTTTTGAAAAGAAAACTTAAAAGTTAAAAGTCTTTATTTCACTTCTTGCTTCTAGAATATTATTTCTTTTTGTAAATATACATTTCACATTTTTCTTGTAAGTTTGAAAAATCTTTTAGATAAAGATACGTGCTGTGAAAATTCTTTTTTTTTACAGGCTCGAAAAGTGTTTCACAGGCTCGAAGAGTTCTTCGCACTCCCACGCGTTCAAAAGTACAAAGATGACATTGCATAGAAAATGATTTCGCGCGTATAGCCAAACTGAAAGGACTCGCTCGCAACTAAAAAGTTCGGTTAAACAGATCAATATGTTGCAGTTTCTCAACTGCATTCAGCAACAAAAGCGTAGGAACGGAAATATTGGTGCGCCACTCCTGAATCTAAAGTATCGACCCAAGTACATTGCGCGCGTGCTCCTTCCTACTTTTGATTTTGTATGCCATTTCGAAAACAGTTGCATGCCGAGCGAGAACCAAGGACACGGCGGAAATTTATTATTCCGCGATCTTAAGACGCCATTGTGTAGCACCTCTCAAGTACCTTTGTATTATGAAATGAAGTGTGTACACATTATGCAGTCTCACGGCTGTTTTCTCATCAATTTCACAGTATAATCAGTAGTATCATGTTTTTACATAATTTGATTTTTCACATCCTTAAAATTGAAAGAAATATAAAATTTGTTATATTTAAAGTTAACAACACGCGCTATATAAATTGAGAAAAGTTTTTTAATTACTCATTTATATCGCGAAACATATTTGTGTGTTGTGCATGTAAACAGTAAGTTCATAAATTTACATCTTTAAATCAATTAAGAATAAAGAATATATCTTTGGGCTCCTGAGTTTTTAAACTAAGAAAATTTCTAAGACTGGTCATTTATGAATTGAAATTTCAATTCAAAAAACACACGTGTAAAAATTTACACGTAAACCTGTATATATATATATATACACATATTTCCGCGAAAAAATGGTAAGTTTCATAATTAAAACCTAAGCGAAATATATTTTCTTATCTTTTTTAAAACACTGACAATTTATAAAATATATCTACCTTTTTCAAAAGTTTCGGCCGATTGTCCAACTGTTGTTCGTAGTTTGCCGAGGATGAGGTAGATACAATCGGATCGACGATTCGATCCGCTTTGTATAACTTGCTTTGTTCTACTCTCTTCCTTAGGTTCTCCAAAGCTGTCGCCTCTTCGCGCTTTCTGGATGGCGGCCAGTTCGCGCTCGAGGTATGAATCATGCTCATTCCAGCAAATGGTGAATCCTGACGGAGAGGACTATGCTTAATGTGCGTTTATTTTATTAAGAAATTTCATTAAGACTAATTTATACACACACATATATTGAAGAGAGTTTTAGAAAGATCTTTCACGTGCGATACTGTTTTAAAAAGTTCAGAAACAACAGGTTTACTTTCTCAATAGCGCAAAAAATTTTTGCTAATAAGTTTGAGGAAATATTGTGCTTTTTATTAACATATATAATAAGAGGAAACTATTTAATTTTTATAAATTTCGAATTATGACACAAAAAATAAAATGACACATATCGAAATTATAAGAAAATTCTTGATTCCACGGTGATTAATTATTATTTCTCTCTTCTCTTAAGAAAAATTTAGATTTCTAACTAAAAAAACTTAATTTTTGAGATAAGTTTCTGTGCTTTCTGCATGATTCTTGCTCAGAATCCATAACTTGAAATTCTCGACTTGTGTTCTTGAATTTTTATACAATCTCGCGATTCTTTAATCTTCTGACAGTTAAATCTTAAATATATTTATACAGCCAGCTTATTCAAGATGATTTGATTCTCACATTTGTCAAGAACCAACCTTGAGGTGATTGCTACTATTGGAAACATTATGATCCAACTGTGCAACCTGGCTGAGCAATCGTCTGCTCGCGGGACATCGGTTGCGATTGATCATCTCTTTTTGCATCGCGTACTCGATGAAATAGCTCTCGTATTCGGCGTTGTCACCTTGCGGCAGGAGCTCCGTTGTCTCTTCCGCAGTGCCGTACGCGCGGTTCACCTCACGCAACTCCATCGCGACTAATAAATCTTCGCACTTTCTGAGCCGCGATCGAGGCACACTCGAACCTGACCGAGTGCATACTGGCCGCTTTGCGATATCGCTGGATACCGCGTACTGCGGAACATGTGTATGTACATATATATATATACGAGTACATATACATGCGCGCCAAGTTCGTCGCGCACGCGGCCATCTCTGCTTGTGATGATCGAAAGAGCCAAGAGAACGCGAAATATATAACATAATAATCGTCGCTTATTGAACAAAGACTGTTCCTGTTTTTTTTACATATTATTCCTCTATACTGTGTTGATAATTAATTATGAACTAGCGACAGAACTTCTTTTTCTAAAAGTATGTACCAATTTTCCACGTTTTGTACGAAGAGGGATAAAACATAAAAAAAAGAAAGGTCAAAAACAGTCTTCCAAATCAACTTGAACAAATAAAAATAAAACAATGCTTTATCTAAAAGTTTATAAAAGAAAAGAGATGTTTCATTTTTTAATCCAGAAATATTGTGACGTTTAGAACATTGCATAGAAAACTGTCGATGAAACTAAATTATGTGGAATTGAAAGATGTGTGGATTAGATATGGAATATGGATCAAATTAGATTTGAAATAAGTTTAAAATTTACCGTTTAATATATATATATATATATATATATATATATATATATATATATATATATATATATATATATATTATATATAT
>QVNV01019627.1:0-48172 GCA_014825455.1 Pseudomyrmex pallidus
TTTAAATTTGCCGCTCGTTGTGACGTAATCAAGAACAAAATTCTGATTGGTCATGCGCATGAGCATACCCTTGTCTTTATACCATGGTACAACGCTAGTTCCCGTGCACAATTGCGCGCTACCTTCGCGATGTTTCGCAAACCCGCGTGAGAATTTAACTGACTGAGATTTAAAACACGAAACTGTCGCGTCCGACGAAAAATCTCGAACTAACGGGAATCGGACTTGAAGAAGTTGGAATTCGACTTTTTTTCCTCGTCGAAATTCAATGTCCAACGAATGTCGACGCATGCTCAGCAGACTACAAACAAACTGTCCTAAGATATTACCGATCGAAGAAAATATATTCGTATGTGCCTTTAACGCCGACCACCGGTGGCGCTCGATTCCATCTCCCACTTAGTGCGCGCAGCACACGCGGGACCGCAGCACCGGAGCAAGTATGGCAGCCGACAGCGTAGTTACGCGGCCGTGATTGACGGATACGTGATCGTCCGCTCGACTGCCGCATCCCCGGGGGTGTCCGCGCACGCCGCGCGAGAACCGCGAGCGGATAAGAAAATGGTCATTCCCATTCGAGTGTGACAGGGTGCGCGAAAAATCGAGAAAATCACAGAGTGATCGAAAGAGTGTGTGTGAGAAAAAGAGAGAGAGAGAGAGAGAGAGAGAGAAAGAGAGCAGGAGATTCGGGTGCGAGCGAATCACACTCGCTTGTTAGCTGTGCGCGGCGACTGCCCGCCACTGTCCCCGGGCGCCGGTGTGATGATCAAGGATATGGCGGACGATGAGGCCATACAGGCCACGAACGACGACGCCAGCGAGTGCAAGCGCTACGCGGTGCAGCTCGGCTACTGGCCCGACCCGTTCATCAGTCTGTTCGTCAAGCAAACCGCGCGGAAGGCGCCCGAGATCAATCGCGGCTATTACGCCAGAGTCAAGGGCATCGAGCTCTTCGTCGAAAAGTTTCTCAAGGTGAGCGCTCGTTTGAGTATGATGTATACATTCGCGTTTGTTTCTCGCTCGCGGCAATTTTCTTCGATCGTTTTTCTTCCGAGGAGAAGGATACGCGATTGCGGAAGACGCGTGTAAAATCGAGGGTTAACGATCTTCTATCTGGCGTTTCGAACGCGACATAATAAATTTTTCCGATTGCACTTTTTGCACTCTCCGTCTCTCTTTCGTTTGCCATCGAAATCTTCAAATTGTCACGTTGATTCAGCCAGACGATCTTCCGCGCGTTTTACGTTGATCTGACTTGTATTTTCTGTGTTGTTTGAAACGGCGGAAAACCTCGTGTTTTGACAACGGAAAGAGCAGCGAGGTGTAGTTGGCGGACGAATTCGTTGCGGCAGATATAACCTAGAACATTGAATTTGAAGATAATCGGGCGAGATGATGAGGCGGGAAGGGGCGAGGAGGGGAGTAGATACAGCTGATCCGGACGCGGCAGGAACGCGCAGTGGCGGAAACCTTGACCCGTCGACGACCGAGGCCCTGTCCTAATTCCCGCGAGATTCCCCGCTTTTATCCGTGACAGTCAAACGATATATAGGTCAATGAAAAACGCCGCTGCCCGCGGCGCGTGCAGCTGTTGGAAGAGCATCTCATTTCCGGAATTGGCACCGGCACCGCGCAATCCGCCAGTGTAAATGCGACAAAAATATTTTCGTCCCCGCTTGATCGCGTGTAAACAAACACTCGAGTTTGGCGATTCAGAAAACTGAACAAGCTCGAGCGCTTGCACATTAATGTGAAATTTGCACGCACACACACACAAAAGAGTACAGAGACACATTTATACGATACATCCTTTATAAAAGTTTAGTGTAAAAACTTTTAATTACGTAATTATTTTGTAGCGCTTCAAATTGATAGAATTTTTGAAGTTAAATAAAATTTATATTGTCTTTACATAATTGATATCAAATTTGTTTAAACGCATTGATTAGGAAACTGTGTTCCGAAGCCGATAGACGAGGTCTTTTAATTTATTGATTTTTTTTTTGTAAATGACTATAATATAAACATGTACTTTATATTAAGAGGAATGTATATAAAAAAAGTATACTTATTTTAAGTGCACATGTATATTCCATGAAGGTTGATGGACAAGGTTTCAATCTATTGATTTTTTCACATTAATAGATTTTAAATGTTTAAACACCAATATGCATTTCTTATTAGATTACTACCGAGATATATTTATTTTATATTATAGAGCATTGTGGAAGAATGTTTCTGTATAGAAAAAGATGTATTTTTTTTCACTATTAGATTATAAATGTGCGATATTGTTTTAAAAAAAAACCTAAATTATATCGTGGCTTTATTTATAAAATGTAAGAAAATCCGATATTTGTACGCGATAAAAAAATTAAAAGGATGTGTCATTGTCAATATAACATTTAACGAACAACTTTTGCATTTGTGCAGTTGTCCGGTGGCAAGGGGCAGATTATAAATTTAGGTGCTGGTTTTGATACACTCTATTGGAGGCTGCGAGAAACGGGGAATATTCCTGCGAACTTCGTAGAGCTTGATTTTCCCAGCATTACCGCGAAAAAATGTTATCACATTAAGAAGCACAAGCAACTGATCGATATGCTGAATACCGAAGGTATTTCATACGTGCATCATGTTACTATCTCATCGTTATTCTCTCCGAGACGTATACGCAGTTGCTGTATTGTATTTCGTTTTTTTTTTTTTTTTTTTTAACAAATTGACCCAGGCCGAAGTCAATTTCAACTTACCCACCATGTTCCTCGCGGAATGTGTTCTAGTGTATGTAGACGCTAGCGCGACCTCGTCGCTGTTAAAGTGGTTGGCGGGTAAGTTCCCGATCAGTCTTTTTGTCAGCTACGAGCAGGTAAATATGAAGGACAAGTTTGGACAAGTTATGCTGTCGAATCTACGAAGTCGTGGTTGTTTACTGGCGGGCGTAGAGGATTGCGAGTCGTTAGAAACTCAACAGAGACGGTGAGTGAGACACATAGTTGTTCGCGTTGCAACATAAATCGTCATGATCCAAACGACGATTGATGAAACCGATGTCGTTTCCTCAATGTTGCAGCTTTACCATGAACAATTGGGAAGGCTCGAACGCATGGACGATGGTGGAGGTTTATGATTCACTGCCCGTAATGGATCGTAGTCGAATCGAGCATCTAGAGATGCTAGACGAGCGAGAACTCCTCACCCAGCTGCTGCAGCATTATTGCATTGCCGTCGCTTGGAACGGACAAACATTCAAAAATCTATCTATAGCACAAGGTTAGGTCATCACTCTAAACTCCTTATCTCTATGTCTCTCTCGCGAGTTACTCCAGGTAGTGCTATCGTATAATCCGCATAAACTTTGGTAAAAATTTCGTAAATTATTTATAACGTCCCCTTTCCCGATCGATCGTAAGAGAGATTGAGCGTTTTTTCAAGTTGCACTAGTGACTATGTAGATGTATCTTCGGTTAGTCGATAAGTTGAGAGAGGCGAGACATAATTCGCATCGAGAAAGTGTTATTGATTTTCTTTTTTATTTAGTAAGTCTAGTAAGTCCTTTTTTTATACGCTTCGTCCTTCGTCCTTTGAGTATGTCCTAAATGCAAATATTAGTCATGAGTGTCAATATATAATATATTATATATATAAATATAATTTTTTTTTTTTTAACAAGTGCTGTAACGAGAGAAACCGCGACTTCGACATTCGAGTCGTGCGAGATATCGTGTATAGCTAAATGCGAGACAGCTGGACAGGCTAGTATTATTTTTTCGCAAACAGAAGATTTTCAATCGTTTTAATTTATTCATTGCACACACATTTAAATTGCGTATAGCGCGTTATAATGCGATTCCATCTGTAAGAGATTGTCCAGCTCCTTCATGTATAAAGGTTGTTACGGATTATTGTAGATTGCTATTGTTATCATATACTTGTGGCCAAACAGCGCGGTAATTTAAAAAAAAAAAAAAAAGCGCGCGGAGTAATTTATTATATTAACGAGATATGTAATTGTGAAGATATGAATAATTCAACGTACTTAGTACATTTTTTCATCGCTTTGAATTTCTTTGTGTTGCAATTTAACATCCACTATGTTACTTATAGCAGAGATTAAGTTCAATATGCAAAGAAAAATCACAAATTCGAAAATTGTTTTGTCTTAATTGACAAAGATGGTGTAAAATTATTCCAATACACAAACACTTACACACACACGTACGCGCAACCCGATCTTTCAACATGTACATTAACTACTAGAGATTATGAAGTCGCGGTAAGACGCGATTGGAGACTATAGTACGATACAAACGCTATTTAAAAGCGACCAATTTCGTGTGTGGCCTGCGTGCCATGTGGAGTGATCACCTAAGATAATAAAAGCAAAAGTATATGCAACGAAAATATTATAAGACTTCATAAATATATCGAAGAAAAAAAAAAGATACCTTCGCGAGAATCGAACGCTTAAAATCGAACATCGCAAGCGTCAGCCTGAAGAAAAAAAATCGACGATACATATATATATTTTCTTAATTGATTTCATTTATTCGCTCGTGTCGAACTCACCGTTTTCACTCTCTCAACACTCACGAGTGTGAAAAAAGTGTTCCTCGATACACACCCCCCTACCGTAAGTCCGATCGTTTTCTTTTATATGATATACATATATAAATGCATATATATGTATATGTGGAAAACGCGTATATGCTTATATAGCGCACAGTGTTCCGCTTCTTTTCAACACCAATACAGAGAGTACGTTACACTTAAGCAAGTAATAGAAAACGATAGTGAAAGAGCGACAAAGATTTATTTTCATATTGAGGAATTATCAGGGTTCCGCGTGTATATTCAATCTGTAAGGATAATAACGAGGGAAATATTAATAGTGACTTATATGTGAGACACTTAAAATCCATCGTTTTGTAGATACGAAGTGTGCATGTAAACAAGCTCTGCGAACAAAACAGATCTCAAACTTTACAAGTTTTCCGTCAAAAATTTTTTGTCATCATCGATCCCCTATTGTCTCGGCTTTTTTTTTTTTTTTTTTTTTTTTTTTTCGAGACGTTGAGCGACCAGTTACAACGATGATTTTATTTAGATCTAATGGGAGAACGCGAGTGTGTATAAAAATCAGCATGGATTCAGTAAAGTGTACACAACTATATGCAATTCTCTCCGATTTTTTACCTCTTTCGACGTGTGTAAAAAAAAAATTAACATACCTGGAGTAACAGACACGTATAAAGAGAAGATAATCAGATATTCTATTTTTCTCAGAGATTGCGGAAGTTACAAAAACCATTGTTACGATGTCTATCAAACGTTCGTAGGTAAAATCCCCCACCTCGCCCATCCCCTACTCGCCTACGTCTTCTTTGTCCCCATGTCGCGTTCTTTGCACTTGTAGGAAGTTAAATCGAGACTTATTCTTCGCGTTAGTTTCTCGTCACGTGCATATACGAAAAAAAAAAAAGTAAATACGAGCTAATTTATTCGTGCGCTCGTCATGTGTTCAAAAACAATCGACTTCAAGTTTGAGAATCAAAGCTCTTCGAGATCTCTGAAACTCTCTCTCTCTCTCATTAACATCGGGATGATACGATGTTTGTCGTAGAAATTCGAGCAAAAGCACTGCCATTTGAAGGCTTGTTCAAATTTCAGAGCTGGGAATTTTTATTTTCAAATAACAAACAACGAATTTTACTTTGCCAGAGCTTTCAAATGTCCAATCGCGTACGTGAGCTAGCTTTGTTTGCGAGAATTGCAGAATTATTTTCTCTACATACAGTTATTCCAAAGTAGATCAATTTCTAGACCACAATCGGTTTGCGATGCGAGAGATTCAGAGTGACAGGATAATTGATTCTCAGAGTGAAGCAACAATCATGTTGCACGAATAGTAAGTGCTGCTTGTTTCTTCGCCTTGATTTCATTCTATATATTATATCCAACTATTACTCTCTCGTATATACGGATGTACATCTTAAAAAACAAAAAACAAAAAAAAAACAAATATGTGGATATATTCACCTATATAGACACTCAGTGTGCTTCCACCGTCATTATGAATGGATAAAGCACGATGAAGAAATTGTGCATCTTTGTATTTGCATAATTGTGATACTGTTAAATTGCAATATGCATTTAGAAAAAAAAGAAGAAAGAAAAAACAAAAATCGGCGATCGGTTATAATTGATTGTAGCTTCCTATTTGATACATATTTTTCACGTATCTCATGCTAAAGTTTTTCTTTAAGTGTAAAAAAAAAAAAAACAAAAAAACAAAACAAAGCAGCTCTACACACAATGTAATATATATTAAATTAAATATTTTTAAATGTATAAGATTATATATATATATATATACTTACATATATATATATATAAATGCCGTAAAATAACATACACTTCTCCCGTTTAAGTCTTTCAGTTAATTTATTATATGTAAAGAACGACTTAAACATCGTGTGATTTGTTATACTATTTTTATTATTTTAATGAAAGTAATGATATATATATATAATAAACGGTATCTGAAACAACATTACATACAAGTCGCATTATTTTTACTATTTGGAAGCATTGTTCCGTGTAAAGATGTACAGACTATTATAAAAATACATAAATATTAATTATATTCACATGATATGCACCTTAATACTCTCTCTTTACATCTTACGAATATATTGCATTGTTTTTCATTGCTCGAAAGCCACAGCGTGACACAGTTTCCGCGAGCATATTTACAATTAATTATAAAAATGACACTATCATGCATTTTCGTACATATCAAAGTACATGTCGTGGATAAAACAACAGGATCATTCCCTATTTTTACCTAAAGATCTTTACATTTTATAGAAATTGCCACTGAGTTTCTTAAAATCTCCTTTAAAAACTAAAATTATTTCGCGAAATTGGGCGTTCATAAATGTAATTACATTTATGTCTTTGAATAATATTAGTGATCAAATTTATAAAATGTGAATTGTAAATTGTAAAAGAAAACTATATTGTAAAATTATCTGTATTTTTTTTCTCATCGTACGAAAAGGTAATTTTTTGAGTTGCTTTTGATATCTAACGTAGATATATTACAAACTCGAAGTCGCGGACAAATAAGTTTTATGCAAAGTAATTTTGTAATAATATACCTAAAAGCCCAGGGGATTCAATTGCACGCATCCGCCGACATCGCACAAGTTTCTCGAAATTTTACTCAGTTTGGTAAAAATGTCGAGGTGCTTGCCAGAAGTGACTTGCTGCAGATTGCTCGCAACGCGGAGAGACGCCTGTAACAGTAATATATAAATTATACTTAGCATGAGTGTAAATTAAATCACACTATTCCATTATTCAAAGAGTGTTTTCTTACACTTCTTTTCTTAAACTTCTGTTACATTTCGAGTAAAAGCATAAGCTAAGATGATAACAGATTTAGACACTAATATAGTCATTATTTTAGAATTAATTAGAAAGTAATGCAATGTGCTATGACGTACCTCTGCGCACCAAGTTTGCGCCATTAAGACCTCATGCTCGGCACTAGGCAGGTTCTTATTCAACGACATGGTTGCTCTGCTAAGTACAACTGTCATGGTGTATATGTCGAAAGCAGCCTGCGTGATTCTATTGAGAACAAACTGCTCGTCTACAATACCTCGTCCGTATTTAATCAGAACATTCTCTATGACTTCCCCAAAGTCTACCACGCCCTGCAGTAAGTTTTTTCACATAAATTTTTGCTTATGTTTTTTAAAATTCACGAATAGTTTCTCTTTCCGCTTAATTCACATATTTTACTATTCTTACCTTCGAACAAAGCGCAGAGCTTTCCTCTAATCTAGGATGCACCAAATTTCCGAAAGTAGGCTGCGATCTCAAACCGATTGCTCTCGTCGCTCGCTTGGTAGCTTCCTCGAATATAAGTCCTAAATTCGCAGCGGGGTTCTGCAAGGCTTTCTGCAGTTCCTTCAAGTGGCTACCGGCATACTGAATTCCGGTAAGCGACACGAACAGGCGTAAAATATCGTTTGTTCCTTCGAAAATCCTAAATATACGCAAATCGCGTAATACGCGCTCAACGCCGGCATCGGTCATGAAACCCATTCCGCCTAATACCTGAATAGCTTCGTCACAAACCCACCACGCGGACTCGGATGCAAAACACTACAAAAAGAGATAAGTAATAAATTAACACAATATGTTAAACGTTTCCAGTTACATATTAATTTTTGTGTTACATATTAATGTATCTTTTATTATTCGTTATTCTAACATTTTGCTTGTTAACATTTGGCCTTCATTTTAATTTGTTGTACTTCAAACGTTCTGTATATAATATGTTCTGTATAAACTATTACAATGTGTTTACTGCACGAGAAACTGAAAGAACGTAAATAATTTGGTGTTTCTCATGTTTACTTATGTTTACTCATTGTATAAAGTCGTTATATCAGTCAGAAATCCTATGTGTTTTTGCTTTGCAAATTATAGTGGATGCCTTTACCTTAGAAATAGCCGCCTCCAAGTGATAGTCTTGGCTTCCCATGTCCATGTTACCGCTAATAGTGTACGCGAGAGATTCTGTAATGTAATGCAGTATAGCCATTCGTGCTAGTTTTTCTTGTATAGCACCGTAATGGTCCAAAGTACGGCCGAATTGCACACGTTGCGTTGCGTGATTCACAGCCTTAGTGATGCAGTAACGCATAGTGCCAGAAAGAGCAGCGGCCATACCAAATCGGCCATTGTTTAAAATGTTCATTGCCACCTTTTAAGAATTAAACGCGATAATTAAAACACAGAAATGTTTCAACATAATTGACACTTTTCATTTTCATATCTTCTCACCTTAAAACCTTCGCCTTCTTTGCCGAGAAGATTCTCCGCTGGAACTTTGACGTCTTCGAAGAAGACTGCCGCGGTGTTACTGCACTTAATACCCATCTTTTTCTCAGGCGGTCCGCTGGTGACACCGCCGAATCCTCTTTCGACAATAAAGGCGCTCACCTTGTCCTTCGTTTCACCCGTTTTTGGATTTGTGACAGGCGTTTGCGCGAAAACGGTCAGAACTTCGGCGATACCGCCGTTCGATATCCAGATCTTGCTGCCGTTGAGAACGTAGTGCGATCCGTCCGCAGACTTGACCGCGCGCGTACGTATCGAGGCGGCGTCCGAGCCGGAACTCGGTTCCGTTAAGCAAAAGGCGGCATACTGGCCGTTGCTAATTCGGGGAAGGTATTTCGCCTTTTGTTCCGGTGTGCCGAACAAAAGTATACCCTGAAACAAACATGTGTTCATAAATATATAAAAGATAATAAGTTTATTTAACCCATTTGCATCATAAGCTATTATCACGTTGTGCAAAATAATTAGATTCCATTCCGTTTATTTTTGTGAATCTATAATGAAGTAAAAATTCTTTATTTATGCAATATTGATTTTATTTTTCATATTTTGTAACGTTTTCATTAAAATTTAAATACAGTAAAAAAACATTTTGGTGATAAGAACGAATTTTTGACTTTTCTTTGTGATGCAAATGGGTTAAACAAAGTGAAGAATTTTATACCTTGAATCCTATGCTCTGATGCGCACCGAGCATGATACCAATGCCGAGATCGTGATAACCACATATTTCAACAATTCGGCTATACTGAGTGTTTGTCAATCCTAATCCGCCGAATTCCATGGGCACTTGTAAAGCAAATCCTCCCAATTCCCAGAGAGCATTAGCTGTTTCCTCATCAACACAAGCGTTCTGATCGTTTTTAGCTGCATCGTTTACTTCCTATATAAAAAAAAAAACAAATGTGCGATTAATAAATAAATATTGTACATGTGTATGTGTGTGTGTTTTGAAAGATGTATGTACCTCATAGAACTTCTCTACAGGATCAACGAGCATTTTTATCGTTTCGGTTTGTTCTTCATTCATAGGTTCTGGAAACGGGAAAACTTGATTCAATTGTAACTGACCGCGAAATAGATTCATCGTGAAGGATTGAGATTCCTTGTTTGCAGTTTCCTGAGATTTTTCTGCTTCCGCAGATGATTTTAATGCTGCTTGCGTGGCCATATACCTGTGCAAACAAATATTACTTGTGTATTTTCTTGTGATTTTCTTCTCGTTTTATAAAGTATAATTTTGCTTTGTTATCTTTCTTTGATGATAAAAAAAAGATAAAAATTTATAAGAATTCTTTTTAAATTCTTTAAAAATATACGATAAACTTTACAACTCTTTACAATTTTTATTTTACTTCTCACAAAAAGAAATGTGGACTTCGAGCTTGTTGATACACTTGTAAACTACATATATCAAGAAGTTAAGTAAAAAAAAAACAAATTGCTAAATGACAACACATGTTATGATGACGTATCGTACGTCATCAACGAACGTGTACACACTCACATATACGTATGTGTGTGCGCGCAAGAATCAGTCCAAAGTCCATCAACATCAAAACGCGTATAAACTACTCAACTAAAAATACGAACTACGAATTTAAACTTAACAAGTTCCTAACGAAACTTTATTATCTTGCATCTGCAACAATGAATGTGACTTTGTTTGACATTACTGTGCGCACAAACTACCGTACTTGAAACTTTTTGCAATTTGAATCTGTTCCAATAATTGTACAATGTGTAACTCTAGCGACTTCATCAGCATCGTCGTACCGAGCGATTCGACAACAAATTATCGGAACATATGCAATTTTTTAAAAGCCTCTGTTTACAGACAAGCAACAGGTAGCTCAAATCTCGTTCGCACGAGAAACGAAATTGACATCTCACCTGGGAGCGATCCAGAGACGTAAGGGCGTCTCGAAGGTACCCTTGAGGGTCTTGGGAGATGACGAGAGGATCTTAGCGATGCGAAACATTGTCGTTGGGGTTGAAGTTTTCGCCAAAAATTCACGCAAATGAAAACGGAGATTAATTTCACGACTTTCACCTTAGCTAAAGAATGTATATATATTTGACGTTGTACACCTTCGTATCGCGACGTCGCTACACGTCCCACTTCGCGGTCGTTGTAATACTGACTCATTCTAATTCCGGCACAACAAACCTCTCTCTCTCTCCCCTTTCCCCTCAAAATGATGCCGTTCTTAACGCTATCTAGCGTCTCTCAACGGAGTAAATCGAAATTTCTTGGTCTTCGAATGTTGTAGAACAAAGATAGATGACGCCAAACACGCGTGAGCGTTTAAAGCGAACGCACCTGTAGACGAACATCGATCAGCTGTAAGTGATAATGACCGATAATGATAGGGCGCCTTCGGACGATAACAAACGCGTGATGTAACGGATGCCGTGATCGCCGAGCATCATAAACCTCAGGTGCTCAGGACGACGCGGATATTCTGGAGCTATGGGTTGAGTGAGTCAAGCACGTTTGAACACGTAAGTTCTCTGACAAGCCGACGCGCGGAAATCCGTCGACACGTGATACACGAATTAGGTTATATAATGTGATCGCTCATACCATTTTTTGTTTAATCGGAAACAAAATTAGTTTTGAAATGTTGGTCAGATAACGCAGAATTCCGACACACGCATTTGTGTGTGGAGTAAATAAGTTCATATGTACTAAGAAAAAAATAGAAAGATAAAGAAATAGGAAGGTTAGATTGTTGTTTTTCTACATACATAATTATACATAACAGTAACGTATACAGATGCGAGAGCTGAAATGATTATTCATTTATTCCATTCACGGCGTATAATAAGCGCATAATTTGTTAATAGGAAAATCTGAAAATTGACTGACGTATGTTCTGCTTACTCATGGTATCTCCTTGTTGTTTGTAGATAATGTATAATCTCTTCGTGTGTAACATTCTGAAATATCTTTGGAAAAGGAATAAAGTGGAACAATTAGACGTGTTGCTTCTCAAATGTTTTTGTTGTTCCTGAAAATCTTACCACTATGAGTAATATTGCAACAGAGAAGCTTTCACTGCAATCAATCCTGAGACTCAACAATAATGACTTCAAGGAATTCATTTGTGGCTGGGGTGCAGCTGTCATCAATGTTTCTGTTACTTTTCCTATTAACAAGGTCATATTCAGACAGGTATGTGAGCAACAAATAATATTGTGAAAGCAAATTACAAAATTTAAAGTAAAGCACTTTCAATTGATTTTTATTATAACACACAGATTTTGGAAGGAGTACCAGTTCGTGCTGCAGTCGGGCAGATATCACGAGAAGGGTTAGGATTGTTGTATCGTGGAATTCTGCCACCTTTGTGTCAAAAGACTTTGTCACTCAGTCTAATGTTCAGCATATACGAAGGTTGCAGGCAAAGATTCTGTCTGATAAGTAGAAGTGAGATATTGGCCAAGGTTCTGGCAGCAAATATAGCCGGTGCAGCGGAAGCTTGTCTAATGCCGCTCGAAAGAGTGCAAACGCTGTTGCAGGATTGGCGATATCACAATAAGTTCAAGAACACTTCGCACGCCTTCAGGTATCTGTTGACAAATCACGGAGTAACCGAGTGTTATCGCGGAATGGTTCCTATTGTGTACAGAAACAGTTTATCCAATCTGATGTTCTTCACGCTGCGAGACCAGTCAAAGATGCTCCTGGGTGAACAGGAGTCGCTGCTGACAAACTTTGTCAGCGGCGCTTTGATAGGCGGCTTCACCAGCACGGTGTTCTATCCGATGAACGTGATCAAGATACACATGCAGACGAAAATAGGCGGCGACTTCGAAAAATTTCTGGTTGTCACTCGCGAGGTATACGTTTCCAGGAATCGAAGTATAACTTCTTTTTACAAAGGTGTGCACTTGAACTACATGAGGTCCTTCATTAGTTGGGGTGTGATAAACGCGTCGTATGATTTCTTGAAGAATATTTTGTTCTAGGGACATTTTTAATAGGGAAGAATGTATATTTATATTTTGGGATTGTATTTTTCAGAGAGAAGACCTATTGTATATATATATTAGGTATTTTAAGTAAATGATAGAAAAAGTTTTTCTCTGCATACATGAGAGAGAGACGAGTGTCGCGATCGCACATTTGTCTTGCTGTAAATATGCAAGATTGCACACAAGAAGAACTTTACTATCATGTGTACATAGAGTGCAACGCTCTAATATAAGCGTTGTAAAAACAAATCGTATGTTGTCGAACTAGATTTCATTTACAAAGGATGCGTATTAAGTGTACAGGTATAATTGACAATTTTGTACCAATCAATTTTAAAAGTTTTTATTTACACATGATAAAAAAAGCGCATTTAAAGAGTTTACGAATTCGAATGCGAAATAGAAAACATGTGAGATTAAATGGAAAAAAAAAAATTCATCAGATCATTAACTCGGGCTCAAAAAATGGGCACTAATTAGTCAACACCAGTTAAATAAACTCAAGTTTTCCGCAAATTAATCGTATATAATCAAAATATGCTAACTATTACGCAAATCTTTTAAAATTTCAATCTTTGACCGCGTAAAATATATACATACGTAAGAAGAATACTTGGAGATACGGTAGAAAGTGACCCCACGTATGTATGATATGATTCTCGCACTGCCTTGTGCGCAAACGGCTGATTTGTTTATCTTTGATTAAGAGTGAGTGGAACGATTTCTTTAATACTCACGCAAAACTACAATTTATTAGGTGAAAGAACCGCCGAGACTGACGCGTGTGAGCGGTCACTACTGCGTGCGTAAAAGTGACACAAGTTGATATCTGTGTAGTAATTGATACAAATAATTGATACAACATTGTGTCCGAACATATTCAACGGAATAAAACAAAATGATATGCGAGCATACGTGAAATATATTTAATATGTTGCAAACTCACACGCAATCACGTGATATTATATAATACATTTTAAAAAAATCTTATCGTAAAGATGTCTACCGGAAAAAAAAACTTGTAGAAAAAATTGTTCGTCGTCTCATTGCGCGATATTATTGTTTTTTCATACAAATTATTTTATATTTCATAGAAATTATTTTATATGCCATATAGTGAGGTATTTTTTATTTTGTGATATATGTGTAAGAGAAAGAAATACCTAGAGAATTAATTCAATCACCGTGATATATGTATTAGATAGAATATTATTAAAAATATGTTATTTGTTAATAAGTCAATTTACAACGAGGAGAAAACAAATATACGTACGCAAATATGAAAACTCGAGAGAGTTAAGTGTTTTCGTTTTTTTCAACATGTTACACATGCGTATATTTTACAAAACAACGTACATTTTTTAAATTCCCGTCGTACAGATAAAAAACAAACATGGAGTTAACTAAAAAAAAAAAAACCAAAACTCAATAGATGTTCAAGCTAAATATACGAAACTATTTTTACAGACTCTTTATTATACTTTATTGAATATCTCTCTCTTCAAGCTGTAACAATAGTAGGAACAGTTATATAGGGCAATATTTATATTTCTTTTTTTTTTTTTTTACTTTAAATAGTAGGTTTTGTAAAATTCAAAACTATCTCAAATTTCTTCCAGTTTCTTTCTTTCTCTCTCTCTCTCTCTCTCTCGTGAAACTCAATAAAAGATGTAGTCCGAATTCTAAAATAGAAAGTTTGGAGATCATTGAATAACGGACTCTTGAGACGGTCCTGGACGAACGGTCGCCGCTTGTGCGCGGCGCGGCGCGTAAATCGATGCGCCGCGGCGCCTTTCATTCCGCGCGATACGTGTGTACGCGACTTGCACACGCACACACGTTTCTGGCTCGCGGAAGCATCTCATCGTCGCGTCGTGTTGGAAGCGTCTCGTCTTCCAGGATCGCGACGACGATTTCGTCCCGTCGGATTTTCCATCCGACTGGCGTTCACAGTAGGTAGGACTTTAAATTCGCACGAGCCGAACGGGAAAATCCTGCAATCTCTCTCTGTGACCGGGGAGAGGCTTTGCAGAGTTCCGTCGTTCTCCCGGTGCAACTCCAACCTTCCTTCCCTTCTCGTTCTCGCCGCATCGCGTTTCCCGGCGAGCAGAAACCGGCGGCGTTGTCGATTTCGGTGAGTTAACACTACGAGTAGCGCGAATACATAAGTACGAGAGAGAACGAGCCGATCTTACGTTCGCGAGCGGAATTGTCCGCCTTTTTTTGGAGTTTTGTTTGCAAAAAGTAACAAAATATATTGTGTACACGAAGAGACGCGCGCGAAGTTAAGAGCGCAGCTTTTGGAGAACTTCGAAAGATCCGTCGGAATTGTTACAGCGATGAATTCAAAATCTCTCGAAGAACATCAATTTTCGAAGAAGCAATTAAAAACAAAAAAGAAAAGAAATGAACCGTCTCCTCGCGAGCGGATTCAACGTGCGAGCTATAGATGCAATTTTGCAATTTGAATTGTATACGTTGAACAGTAACTCACGGGCCGGTTGTCACGAAAGAAAAACCAAATCGTTTTCGCGCCGTTTCGAAAACAAACGATATATAGTCAATCTTTATTTCCATGTATCTTCACGATTCGTGAGTTTCTCCGAAGCTCTTTCTCTCTTTCTCGTAGTCTCTAACTTCGCGCGGCTGCTTCTCGCAGAGCGAAAGGGTAGAGGGAGGGAAAGGGAGGAAGGGAGAGAGAGAGAGAGTGTGTGTGTGGCTATGAAGGGCTATCGTGATCGTTGCGCTGCCGTCGCCGTCGTTGCGAGGTACAGCTCGTCGTCGCGGCAGTCGCGATAGTGCCGTGCTCCAGGTCGATGTCACCAGCAGCGGCGGCTCCCAGCGCGAGCCTCGTTGCCGAGGCCAGCGTTAACGACCGCAGCGACGCGAATCATCGCCGAGAACACGCCAGGGTGCCGACGACGTCACCTCACTGATCGCGCGCGAGAATAATGAGAATCAACGCGACGAAGATGAGCACTCCGATCGAGGAGAAGATTGACCAGAAACTGAAGGTACGCACTGTTTTTTTTTTTTTTCTCCTATCTTAAGGAGTTGAGAAAAAAAAAGCGATCTCTTTGCTGCTCGTCGATTTCCGGTGATCAATAATGCATCTCTTCGCGCTTGTGGCACTTACACGCAATTTTTTCACTTCTGGATAAGTTCTCGATAACTTTATCTAAAAGATATTTTCCAGAACTGATATAGTTTTATATATCTGTATATATCAATATATCCGGAGGATAGAGATGCAGCACGCGCGCGTATATAGATATGTATCTCAGCGTACGTATATATCCATGTGCAACGTGCAAAGATGTATGCAGCAAATGTGTCGCTTGAGAGTTTTTTGGTTTTAGTTTCTAAGTGTGTACACGCAGTGTTTTCGATTAACACTAGAAATAACCGCCGAGTGCGTCAAAATGACGGATTTCAGCAATTTATTTCCAAGAAATGTTTCTTGGGTAGTAGTTCACCAAGAAAAACGGCGTGTGAAATATAAAAACTCTTTGAATATTGAAAGTCTTGTTGATTAATTATTCAAAGAAGTGTAAAATATATATTGGTAGAAATTAAACTGATAACAAATACGTTTTCAAACACCCGTCAAATTGACGAATGTGATAAAACTAGTACGTTCAACTCTGGTTGCTCTAGTGTTACGTCGCGCGAATCTCAACTTGGTGATGTTAATGTGTCCGAGTTTGAAATTTAATTACTATATACGTAAAACATTTGATATAACGTTCGATGATAACGAAATCACATTTGCATTTTAGAAAACTTTTTCATCAAAGCGCTCCTTGACTCACGCCGGCGGATAACAAAAGCGGAAACGTGTTCGTGGAACATTTTTTTTATTTGACACGCAGAAAATTCGGAGAGACGAATATCTCATTGCGGAGATAATAGACATGTAATTTAATTACTGCATTCGGAATGTGTTTACGATGACGCTTCGTTTTATGTACCGGAGGGTACTTTTATCTGGCATAATGTTTCATTCAGCAACGTGAAACATATTCGCATATAGATTGCAGTCACGGCGGCATTTATCGCTGGACACGGTATGCGAGCGCGCGGCCTCGTGTTTTTGCATACGATAAGAGCGAATGAAAGGTCAAAAGAGCCGTGTGTATATGTGACTGCGGCGCATTTTAGTCGGGTCGCGTTGCACGTAATTCGCCACGGTTTCTATTCATTATATACGCTCTTCTCCTCCTGTGTGTGTGTGTGTGTAAGTGTGTGTATCGTCGCTCCGAATAAATGCGCGCACGTGTACCTACGCATCTCGCATACAAGATTAAATAATTGGAATGTTCTCTCTTCTCCATTACGGATATGTAAATTATTATAACGCGCCTCTCGGCGCGGGTTTGGGCTTATTTATGTTTATTTGAACAACACAACGCGTTAAGTGCGAAATATATTTGAAAATTAAAATTGGATTTACTCCGTATACGCGTGTCCCGAGTGTATTTTACTGAAAAAAGCGAATCGAGTTTATTGAATATAAGTAATATATAAATTATTTTTTCAATAATTTCTATTATCCCCCCGTTCACACACTTAACCGCGCGCGTACGCGCGCGCGCGCGAATATTACGCGTAAATTACAATAATCGTCCAAACGAACGTAATAAAATAATTTAATTCAAGTAACGCACAGAACATACAATCCACAGATTTACGCTCGAGAGAGTTGAATTTTTTCTGAATCGCATCTCGCAATTGTTCCCTTTGGGCGCACATTTTCCCGAACGTTTCACCGTTCCACCGGCAAAATTCTCGACGGATGCATGAGAAATGTTTTTTTTTTTTTTTTATTGAACGCGACGTGATGTCGCTCCATCTCCCGTAATAAACGACCGACAATTCGATTCCTATTGCCGGAAAATTCGCGCGAGGACAAGTTTTCTCGCTGGCACGAAAGACGACGACGACGACGACGACGACGCCGGGAGGCTCCGTCGGGGCGCGTCGTCTTGTTTTTGCGAAATATCTTCCACGAAATCGATTCCGGTTTCGTCGATTCTCAACCGTTTCCGTTATTGATTGCGACATATAGCGAGAAGAGCGCGGTATATAGACTGGTATTCCTTAACCGGGATTAACTCTGACCGATATTAGCGGAATCGACCGTTCTCACGAACGCCGACGGTTATCTTTAAGCGAGAGAAAGCGAGTTTCAAGCGGTTTTCAGCACTTCCACATGTACGCTCTCGTTTCTTTTCTTTTTTTTTTCGTGTGCGAGTGTAAAAAAAAAAAAAAACAACAATCCTCCAAACAAGATCCTCCGAGTGAAACCTTCCAATTAAGTCGGTCAAAACCCTCGGCAATTTTAACGAGTCGCGCTCGGGAATCCTTACGTTAGAATCGGTAATTTGATGATTCCACGCGTGGCAACCGTCGAATTTCTGAACGTGGCGGAGAGAGCTTTTGTGCCAGCCAGGAGGTAAAACTTCGCAAACAACGCTTAATTGATGTCCGCGCGGAGAAACGAACAAACTTTATTCGGCCGACAAAAATTCTCTTTCTCTCTCTCTCTTGCTTTTCTCGAAATCAGCGGTTCTGCGGTATTCCCAACGTTGTAACAACTCTCTGTATATACGGAGACAAGAAAAAAAAATCAATATTTCGCGCGCGAGAATAAAATTTAGTTTACTCTTTTATTTCGCGATACATTTCCACTTTTGCACAATGTAACCCGCGTGCGGTTCGTATTATTATATATGAGAGTCGTGTGTAATATCATGCGGTGAGAGAGAGAGAGTGAGAAAGAGAAATGACAAACTCGCGCGTTGCCGCGCGGAGTTTCGTTTCTACTTTTCTCCGTGGAAAATAGCGATTTTATCACACGTACGCGGTTTCACGAGCTGCACAATAGTCTGTTACGGCGCCGTCACGTTACTCGTCCACCCAGGACTGCACGCGGCTGTCCTGTGTTGTTTGTTTTTCCGTGGAAAAAAAAAGGAAGAAATTAAAAATTGCGAGCGACATCGATTACTTTCGCGTCGGCGTTCAACGGATATATTGAAGATTATCGCGGAAAAATTTCGCGGAAACGAATTGAACGCGGAGGAACCTCCGCACGCGCATGCAGGAGAACACTTTTGATATGGTATTCCCGCGTATTGTAAATTTGCCGAGTTTTTCCTGGAAAAACGTAACGTATAGCACGATATTGCAATACGGCATGCATTGGAAGCGCGGTTATAATCTTCATTGTGTTCTCTTTTCCGCGAAGCGCGAAAAAGAGAAAAAAAGTGTGTGAGCGGAAGAAAAGTTTTTTTCTGAAAAAAACGAGAAGATTAGCCAGCGAAAATTTGCCAAGCTTGTTAAATTTTTTTTGTGTTTCGTCAACACAACATGGTTTGTTGGCGAAATAAAACAGTCAGTAGGCTTGGCGAATTTTTTTCTATATAATAAGAAATCTCTTTCTTTCCACGCGTGTAATATTAATAAAATTAAAAATAAACAAATTTTTTTGCGATATCCGACATAAAATAATTCTCCGACAAAAAGAAATTGCATTTGCGCGCCAAATAAAACATGCGAAAGCAAAGTTTCGTTCGCGGGAATCTTATTGTTTAAACATAATAATATGCAATGCATAATAATAACAGCCGTAATTAATATCGGAAATCTTCTATATATGTGGGCGCGATCCATTCTCGATTTCGACATGACACGATTTACTTTGTCGATACTTGGACAACTCGTTTGCATATCTCGAGAGCTATCTGAGAGCAGAGAGAGAGAGAGAGAGAGAGAGTTCGAACATTCAATTGAATTAAGCGGATCAATCAAAACGCGCTCGAACGGCTCGGAAAATAAAACGTTATTCGAAAGAGAGGGAGATGAATGTTATTGGTCTATTTAACGAAAATATAATGTATTATAAATGCGCGAGAATCTTTTCGGTACGAATACATCTATTCTAAAGTACTACCGTTTGTCCCGTTTTACCCCGATTTAACGACCCAAAAATCTCATTCACAACGATATAACGATTGTTACTTAAATATATCATCGTGCACCATTACGTTACCGCACGTTTATATGCCGATTATCGGTTTCTCCGAACTTTTCCGACCGGTTGGATTCTATTTCGACGACGGGATATCGATTCGTATACGTCGTAATACACAAAAGGGAATGTAGATTTATTTTTTCTCACGGATGTCACGCGCGGAATCGGATTTTCATATTCATGTCAATATAAATTGTCGTAAAAAAAAAAAAAAAAAAAAAGAAATTTACTTTCTGCGCACCTCTTTGTGCACATCTCTCCGATGATTTTACCCTGTTATTTCTTCGGATCTCGCGTTCCGATTTCAGTCTAAAATGCGCGCTTTGAAACGACTTTGTGACTTTGATACGGAGGAAATTAACAAGAACCTTTTGTGAGAAACAATTCTATTTCTATACCGACATTTTTTTTATCGGTACACACAGTCGATTGAAAAATTCAGGAGACAAGAGATAATTGTCATTTGCTACAAAGAAATAACTATTGGGGGAGATATGTTAAACATAACAATCGTCGATCTTGTTTTAAGTATTTTTAAGATACATCTCATGAAATTTTACTTCCTAAAACTTTACATTATAAGTATATAAGTTACTCAGTTACAATTATTTTTTAAAATAAATATTCAATCACATTAGGTACAAGTAACCACGGATTGTCGAAAAATTACTCCGTGTCTCACGCTACGAATAGACCTCGGTGGTTCAATAAATGACGAATTGGCGGGTCATCAATTGTTTCGTTATTGTTTCACAGCCGCACTCGTGCGGCTGTCATCGTCGAAAACAAAAAAATTGTCGCAGAAATTGGATCGCATTGAATGATTTAAGGAGTCTCGGCTCACGTAGTCGTGGGTGAACCAAGAGAGGTTCATTAATTAAATAAATAATGTTGCGAGGGAGAAAAAGCTGTGTAATGTGGATACTTGTAAATCGTGTGAACACACACATACGCGCGCGCGCGCGTCACGCGGTTTCGACGATCTCCACGAATATGGCGAATTAACAAATATGAATTAATTTCGAACCGACCTATTGCGGTCTTGCGGATTTCAAACGTGAAACCTGTGGGTGTAGATATCAGGGAGGGAAGGAAGGTATCGCCCGCGGCCGGAACGAACGAGAAATAACGTAATAACGATAATTTCGCTTGAGATAATTAGGCACGGTAACCCAATAAAACACGGGCATTCAATTAAGAATTTACCGTGAAACGATTTCCCCGTGTCTCATGCATAAATGCATGTTCGGCCCGTCGTTTGTGGTGCGTTGACTTCGCTTTAATCAATCGATATATATATATTACGACGGGGCGGGGGGGAGGGTTTTTTTTTCATTAGTATTGATATCTCTCGGGTGATGTAACGCGAGTAAGCGCGCGCGCGCGCGCGGGCGTCTTTGCCTTTAATCTTCTACTACTTCCGCGCGTCGCGGAAAGCGAACACTCGCCTCTGGTGCGCGAGAAATTCTAAAATAACTTTTATTCGTTCCTCTGCTCTTTTTTCCTGCTCTTCTCGCTATCCCTCGGGTCCTTCATCTCTCGCTCTTTCCTTCGCCGCAATTTGCTTCCTTCGAATGCAAACTTCGTGTATGCTGGAGGAAAAAAACGAAAAAAAACCTGGAGTAAATAATATATCACGTTATTTCTCGGATAGAGCTTCGGGAAAATGTGAAAACACATTACGAATTGAATGATTACTCGATTCGGAAAACCGTCAATCCGGTGATTTGTCACGCGCTATTTAATTAATGTCGCTAATTTTTCACTCGATAACCCGAACGTTGCATTTGCACGAGATGTCGGTATTTGGAAATAATAAAAGGGAAATATAATAAATATAAAATACATTTCTCTCGCTTACGTATTTCGAGAGAGCGAAACGGGAAGTTTTCTGTCACTTTGATTTTTATTATCGATAGGTGCGGACGGGGATGGTGACGGTAAGCGACGGGAAGAGCAAGCCCGTCCCGATGCGTTTGCATCTGTCTATGGAGGTATTAAAACTTCAACGGGAGGATCTGGAGGTAAAGTGCCTTTCGATGACGAGCATTTATTATTTCGTGAGCTTTGATCGTTGACATATACACACATATATATATGCTATACACCTTATATCGATCTCGCATGCGAATACGACACCGTGTGAAAAACGCGTCAAAGACGAGAACACATTTTCAGCAGGCAGTGAATCACAATCAGCCACCTCTGGACACTCAGGAACGCATGGTGCAAATCACCAGGCAGAAGACCGGCGGTTTGGGGCTGAGCATTAAGGGCGGAGCGGAACACAAACTTCCGGTGCTCATATCGAGGATCTATAAGGGTCAGGCTGCCGATAAGTGCGGTCAACTCTTTATAGGGGACGCGATTATCAAAGGTACATATATCGACAAAATACCACGATGAATGACGGTTGCATCATACACATGTATTTTATATCCCGGGGGGAAAAAAGTTCTGCTTATGTGGACAAATATACGTGGTAATTTTGTTTTTATAAATAAATAATAAAAAAAGGTCAAAACGTTTTTTCAATCTGTTAATAAAAATTGAAAAACACACAATCAATTCGGACTCCTGCTGACCTGTTTCACTCATTTTTTATTTTTTTTTTAATTTGAAGCCAATATTATTGCAGATTAATGAATGAATAATTAAATTGTGTGTAATATTGAGACGATTGTCACGTATGATTGTAATTTGTCCATGTGTAAAGAACTTTTTTACACAATCGTACGTTCGATATGTTATTTTGTCAATATTTTTGTTTAGAATAACGGGGTGAAAAACTAGTTTTGAGAGTTGAATGGAAAAAGTCGGAAGTACTTTTTTTTTTTTTTATCGTTGTTATATTACGCTATTGTTACGTTACACCGCGTTTGTGTATTCGCCACCCACATGTAATTCCGCATTGAATTGTATCAACCTGTGTAATATGTGTACTATTAATACTCGTTTCTCATTATTCAAACTAGTCGCGCGACGTTTGACAGTTTGACGATAGTTGGAACGGTATATACCTTTGTATTGTTTCTACGTGCAGTGTTAATGAGTATCGATTTCGATTTCTGCCTCTCTCTCTCTCTCTTTCTCTGCCAATGTTCGCTTCTGTGTTATTGAAACGAAAAGTTTGCTCTATCTCGACGCCACCCTACATTACATCTGGGAACAATCGAGCCCTGTGTTGTGAGAGAAGGGACGAGAGAATATATCGTAAATTTATACTAAATTGCATAATTCGTTTTCCATGTGCGCACACGCACACAGTGAACGGGGAGTATATCACGGCTTGTAAGCACGACGACGCTGTCAATATTTTGAGGAACGCCGGCGACATAGTGGTTCTAACGGTCAAGCATTATCGAGCGGCCAAGCCATTTCTACAAAAGAATGGTATTGTGAGACGTTTATCGTTGAATATTCTCGTAAAAACCGGCGACTGTATGAAAAGATATTTGACGTTCTCGATTCGCAGATAAAGAGGAGAAGTTGGATAACGTTGCCAACGGCACGGCGGAGGACGGCTGGATATCGCCTAACAGACAAGGGGGTAGCCCCAGGTGCAGTCACAGTCGACAAAGCTCGAACGCATCTTCCAGCACGATGCAACATAAAAAATGGGTGGATGTCATTACAGGTAAAAAAAAAAAAGAAAAAAAAAGGTGTTTCCGCTTGAGCACACAAGTATTTAAAGTCGCATCATGTAATGTAATATAATTCCGCCTTCACGTCAGCACGTCATGTGTATGTGTATGCGTGTTTAAAATTCTCTTAATACTTTTTTTCATGTACATAAAATATACACGCGCAAACATGGAGAGTATTTCGAGACGAGTTTAAATCGTGTCATTATTAAAGAAGTTATTTCAAACAAAATACGTGGTTACATTACGTACACACGTGGAAATTGCACGCAACGTTAATTCCGCGCGAGATTTCTCTCTCTGCGCCTCTCTCTCCGGGAGCTGAAATATCAAACAGTCGCGATATTTTCATGCGCGGTAAAAATATGTGTGTAATTGCTGTTTTTAATTAAACCGTCATGACGTCGTTTTTCAGTTCCGTTAATGATGGCGTATGTGACGAGATACATATTCGGCACCGACAAGTTGAGAAGAAACGCGTTCGAAGTCAGAGGACTTAACGGAGCGCGTACAGGAGTGATACATTGCGACGATAGCGCTATTCTAAGCCAATGGTTGAAATACATAACCGATAACATAACAGGATTGACGCATTTGCAGGTGATATTAATGTAATAATAATCGATCGTACGTAACGTGTGCTTTCTTTCTCTCTCTTCTATCGTATCGCATTTCCAATTTCGACAATTTAAGCTGTCGTTAATTTTAACGATACGAAATTGTGTCGAGCGTGAGTATAGTTTGAATTTAATTTCAGATGAAACTCTACAATCGTAACTTCGGAGTCGGCGAGCGCATAGAATACATGGGTTGGGTAAATGAAGCGGTAAGCAACAGCAATCAACCGTGGCAAAGTTACAGGCCGAGGTTTCTGGCTCTGAAAGGACCGGATCTATTATTATTCGAAACACCCCCGGTATGTGTATTGGAGAGATTTCCTATCTCTCGCTCTTTGTTTTAGGGCAATTCTTTTTATTTAAACGCCTTTGGAAGATTTGTTCGAACTTTTTTCTCATCGAATATTGAAATCACTCTCTTGTCTCGCTACAGTGCAACATAGGCGATTGGTCACGCTGCGCGCTGACGTTCAAAGTGTACCAGACGATGTTTCGCGTGATGCGCGAATCGGAAAATGTGGACGAGCGGCAGCATTGCTTTCTGACGCAGAGTCCGGGTAAACCGCCGCGTTACTTGAGCGTCGAGACCAGGCAAGAACTTCTGCGAGTCGAAGCGGCATGGCACACGGCGGTGTGTTCAGCTGTCACGCATTTGAAGGTTCGTGGCGATTCCCGTGTATTTCCGTGAACAGTCGAGACTTTCGGCGTTTCTCAACGTCTCTTTTTCCTTTTACGCTGCAGAGCAAAACCTTCCCGGTGACTTTCAACGGCAAGAGCGCGTGTCTAACGTTGGAGTGGACTCAAGGATTCACGTTGTCGTACGAGGGAATCGGTGAGGTAGCGTGGCGTTACAAATTCTCTCAGTTGAGAGGCTCCAGCGACGACGGCAAGAGCAGACTCAAATTGCACTTCCAAGAGCTGGATAGTATCGCGATCGAAACGAAGGTGAGGAAATCTCTTCTCAATGTTGCATTGAATGCCTCTCAATTTTCGATTTTTTATTCACAATACGTTTGCGTGTATTTTGACAGGAATTCGAGTGTTCCCAGTTGCAAAACTTGTTGTTTTGTATGCATGCGTTTCTTACTGCGAAGGTAGCCGCGGTAGATCCCACATTTTTAACGTCGACCACTCCGTAAAAAAAAAAAAAAAACGAGAAGAATGTAATATAGGTGTAATATTAAATACGTTAAATGCCGACGAATCACCATGCGCGGATCACTTTTGTGTTCTATTGTCGTTTACACGAATACGGATAGCGTGTGTGTGTGTGTGTGTGTGTGTGTGTGTGTGTGTGCGTGTATGTACGCTGGAAAAGAAAGAATAATAAGAAGACGAAGAAGAAGAAGAATAAGAAGAAGGAAAAAGAGAAGCGACAGAAACTAGTCAATATAATCCAAAAGGTATTTTTATTGTTTACATATACAAAATCACAAAGTGGTACTACTCTAACTCATCCTACCAAGCCAATTTCACAAGTATGTATATGAATCTAACGGCTATCATAGTACGCATATAGATAAGTATATATTCCCGCGAATTTCTAGGAGTGGTAGTGTGCATTTGTGGATGGTTGGCCCGATGTTTGCGTTATCAACTTTCGCTACGTACATTTATACATGGTATTGTTTGAATGTCTTGAGAGAAATGTAACATTACTTGCAATCTGAACTAATTATGTATATATAATTTTTGAAATGTAGTAGCTTTACTCTTTTCGTGCTGAATATCGTTGTTTTACTTTATATACATGACATTTAATCGATAATCACATAAAATAACATTAAAAAAAAAAAAAATTATAATTTGTAGAAATTAAAGCAACACACGCAAAGAGTGACACATGCCGGTTCATGAGTTTTAATTTGCAGTGATGAGAATGATTTGTTTTTATTATAGTAGATTATATTTTATATATACATATATACAATGCTTATATATATATATATATATCTCTCTCTCTCTATATATATATTTGTATTGCGTGCCGTACATGTATCAGGTGCCTTAAAAAACCATGAAAAAAAGAGAGGAAGTAGCGAAATTAAAGGAGGCATCAAACTTTCGTTTCTCGTCATTAAGACATAAATCATTACACGCATAACAGTTAGAAACGTACACACACACGAATTGTTGTTGCATTTTTCGTTCGAGAAATTCTAATTTGCGATTCTTCTGAAGGATGTTTTGAGATGAGTGCGATTGAATCGAAGAACACGCAGTATTGATTCGTCCATATGACAAATCGTCAACATAACAATTACAGCCCTATAGCAATAAAGCGTTTAAAGTAAAACTATTATATAGGTGGCTCACACACTCAACCGCGCGCAACGTCGTGAATTAATCTCGAAATAGTTCATTCATCAACGCAGTATTATCGATGGGGGCAATAAGTTTTATATACAAATTACTAAGCGGCGAGCATTGTGACATTTATCGAGCCGTAATAATTGTATTGAAACGCGATCTGTAATTGTTATAATTGTACTTTACTATCGGATATCTCGGGCGCAACAGCTGTACGCGCGCGTTGCGTTCTGATGATTCGCGAACTTTTCTCTGTGTCGAAAGTTCTTACATTGATGAGAAAATAAACGATACTCACACACTGAAAAAAGAAGCTTATTTGATACGTAATGAAGTATATATATATGTGAGCGTCACATGCAGGTCTCTGTAGTGTCTTCAAATATATCAATTATCTCTTTCCAATATCTCTCTCACTATAGTTACATATATAGTTACTTAGAGTTAACACTGTATATTATATATATACATATATCTTATCGTTCGGTTCTCAATTATATTTAAAGCAATAAATTCCGTAATAAAAGAAAAAAGAACGAAACTAGAGAGATATGACAAGAGAGAGAAAATAGGCTATGCACACACTATACGCATATATGTACTATATATAAAAAAAAAAAAAACTGCATACAAATGTATTAATTATATGACGCAAGAGTGTTGCACGTTTTCCAATATACGCCTAATTAATTCCTTAGTTTTTACATGTAAGAACGAATAATAATCTTACATGCACACACGCATCGCGTAGATGCCACACAATCTCAAAGGAGACTCATGTGGATGAGTTTGATTTCAATCGCGTGTTTCTCAAAAGTCTCCGGTTACTCGTAGAAAGTGCCTACAAAGTAACATAGAAGAACAAATTATGTAAAGAAGTCCCACTTCTGTTATATCATAGCGTACATCTATATTGCTGATATCTAGTCTGTAAAGTATCAGGGTATTTTACACGATACCTAAATAGCCAATGTGTTTAATACAATTTGTTGTATGAGTTTGATTTCAATCGCGAGATGTTAAAATATTCGGAAAACATCATTGTTTTGCTTTCTTTTCTTTTATTTTATTTTTTTAAATGTCATCGATTTTACACACGTGAAACGTGAAAGGATATTTTTGTTTGTCGTTAAAGAAATTCTGAATATTATTCATGACCAACATAAATAGATAAATATGTATATTGTAGTAATATAAGGATTATATATACAATAATATCTCGAATTTAAGTGCAGAGTGATAGTGATAATTTGAGATTGTTTATAACAAATAATTCACTTTATTTACATTGTTGTATAAGTTTCTATATTCGTTGAGAGACAATTAAACATCTTGACATATCAGATCAACTTGAGAATGTTTATTAAGATGAAGTTTGGTTAAAATTATTTGAAAAAAGAAAAAGCTTTGTTATCGTTTAATTTGTTGAAGTTTTAAAATTGTTGAATAATCGTGTTACACTCTCATTTGCGCACTATCCTGTGCTTAAAATCGGAGATTATCGACTGCACAATTATATTATATAAGCAAGTTAGTTAAGAATGGAATGAAGCTAGAAGAAATCTACAGCAATTAGAGATTCAAGTTTATTTACGATGTGACTTCTGCTCTCTCTCTCTCTCTCTCTTTCTCTGACTACAGCCTACGTAGAGATTACATACGTATGAAAAAAAATATGTTATCGATTTATAAAACTTTTTATATTCACGATCCGTTTAATAATATATTTTTCTCAATTCTTGCGTTATTTGCATCAAATTCAACTCATTTTGATAATTGTACACAGCGTATACTCTCGAAATTCGCTGATTGTGTATTTGACTGATTTTAGCGATCATTTGCAATTCCAAATCCTGTCGTTACGTTATTCAGTCTTTTCTTGCATCTTTTGTGTAATTCATGCGTATTTACATACATCGTTCGAGAAAATGGAATGGAAGAGCAAACTCGCGGCACCGGCATAAAAAATATCATAATCTTACATTTCGAAATATAGTTTATCTGTTATAATGTCTATCCCCCATTGACAATATGTCCTAAAATATATCATTGTTAGAAGTTACAAATCTGATGCGTCCTTAGTTTTCTCCCCTTTGTAGTTTTTATATATATTATATTAAAAACTTGTATTAAGTACACAACTGATTTTTTTAATATAATTTCAAAATTTGTTTTAATAAAAAGAATAGAAAATGTCAGAAATAAACGATTAACAAGATAGGAAATTTTCTGTCACAAGGAACAACACAATTGATGTGAATAATAACAATCAGATTTTATTTATTGCATTTGCACATTTGTCGGTTTGCTGTTGTCATATCAATATTTGTGTATGAAAAATTTTATAAAAAACCTCGAGGTTTTTCGAACATATTCTCAATACATATATACACAAAATACACTTATACGAAGTTGCGCAAAACAAATCTGGACTTTTTCAAACATAAATAAAATCAGTATTTTATAGCTGTAATTTTTACATTTCATAAAGAAAAAGATCTGCGTGGCAATTTGTATAATAATTACAAATGTTTTCGATTGAAGTCAGTTTTTTAAATTGATAATAAATCTCTGCCGACGAGAAAAACCTGGTCAACAAAAGTCAAACTAAGTGACGATGATATAAATAACCAATGTGTATATAAATACAACAATGTATTACTTGTACACAGTGACAGAATTTAAATTTTCCTAAATAGATCAATAGAGTTTCCTACACATGAATTTGCGAAAACATGAAGGTGCACAGAGACGATCGATCGATATGTACTACCTCTATGCACCTTCAACTGCAAAAACAGAGGTTTGAATTCGATGAGCTTCTCGCAAGGGTGGCACTTCGCGTATACATGTAGCTGTACAAACAGAATACTGAATCTAAAACAATAATAAAATTTACAGTTTTATTTATGGCAACTATTGCATGTCAAGACTAGAGACTGCGAATGTTCTTTGTTCTATTTTCGACACGTACCAGATTTCTCAGTGCCACGTTGCGAATTGCAACTCGCGTACGGTTTTATTTGTGTTTCTCTTTGAATAAATTTTTACTTCGACTTTTTCCGCATTCCACTCAACACAATAATAATTGATATCCTTTTTTCATTTCCGCGAAGTCATCAAAATCCTCTTCTTCCCCTCGTCAAAGTTTTTCTCTTTTTTTTTTTTTTTTTTCTATTTTAAGGCCTATTTCAAGGTTTCGTCTTGGATTCTGTTGCATAAAAGTTCAAATAACATGTAGATATTTGCGTACATACATGTAGACTATAAATAGTAAGAAAGAATAAGATAGACAAGAGATACATAAAAAATATCAACTCGTACTTTGATAATAATTGATCCGTCTTCTTCTTGGTCTTGTATGTAAATGTGTCGCCTTAACGTGACGCGCTAATGCCGTCACCATCATGAACGTTTCTGAGCAGTGTTTACACGTGAACCTTTTTCTTCTTCTGATACGTCTTCTTTTAACTGGTTTCTTTTTTTCATTTTCTTCTTTTTCATCATCGCTAGTCAAATTCACGGTAATGATCTCGTTTTCCTTATCTTCGTCGTTGTTGTCGTCGTTAGTCAGGTCGATAATCTCGATCTATCAAACAGTTTCAACATCTCGATCAAAGGACAAATTCAAAGTAAGATAAAAATGTTTTGAATTGCTTCACTTTTGAACTTTTGTGTATAATTCGCATAAAACTTACATGTATATATTTGCAGATATCAGAGATAAATTGCAAATAATAAAAATAAACGATAAATTGAAAGATGATTTACCTTCTGTCGTTTTGCTCTCATCCTCTTTTTCATTCTCAATTTGTCTAAGTGTATATTGCGCTTGGCAATATGTGACCTCTTGCGACCTCGCGGTCTGCTACGTCTCTTGTACATGCTCTGTTCCTCTTCCTCCACCTTCCATTTCGGTACGTAAACCATTTCATCATCACCACGATCAAGGAGTTTCTGTTTGCGCGGTCTTCGTCTACCTTGCGGACGCTGATCGACCTGGTCGCTGACTGTTGTACATACTGGCACTTCTGAAGCAGTTGATACTGGCACTTCTGAAGCAGTTGTTGATAATTGCGGTTCAGTCTGTTCGTCGACCACTTGTTGATCATCCGACTTGTTCACTTCTGATGACGATGATTTTGAATCTTCTTCGTGCTTTTCCTTCTTCAATTTCAGCAACGAAATTGACTGCGAAACCTCATTGTAAGACATATCCCCGGGGAAATAGTATGTCATTGAAGGAGCTACTTTCGAATTATCTGTTTGATCTTCGATAGCTTCTTTTTCGTTTTCTTGTCCCGAAAAAGCTAGATAAAAATATATGTATATTTCAGTTCTCTCTTTATACATAAGTTTAAAAAATATGTGTTACATATACAGTTAAATAACTGGTAAGACATTTATTCGATCTTACGTGTTCCAATGATGAGACCGTTTTTAGTGTCCAACTGCTCGTTTACTTCTTCGGAATTGTTTTCGTGAGAACCTTCTGACATTGACTCCTCAAGATGCATAATATCATCAAGCTGATGTGATTTTTGTTCCGAATCCGTGGTTTCATCGTCTACTAGCTCTTCCTCTTCCTCTCTGTATAAAACAATATATATTTAGTTTAAAAATAAAACAAACTGATTAAACATACTCTTCTTACAAACTCACTTTGTTACAAAACATAAATTATTTGACTCAACGTCGTTCTCATCAGTCTCTTCGTTTTCTGAATATGATTGGTAGACGAGAAATAATTGTTCTCCATCAGTAGTATTAAAGAGAATTACTTTTTGCTCCTTGTCTTGCGCCACGCCATTTTCATCTTCCTCTACATTCATGATGTCTGACTATAATGGAGAGAAATGTTAGAAAATAGTGTAAAAGTATACAATCTTACAGTTTTTTAAATATCAAAATTAAAATATACCAGCATATCTTCGCTATCTTCCTGTTTTTCATCAATACAGTTTTCCAATGATACAACAGGATCTGTAACATTTTCTTCTATATCCATTTCATCACTGCTCCTTAATTCCTCTTCAAAAAACATAGTATTCTGTGCTTGATTATTATTTGGCAAAGTGGAATCTTTGATAGACTCTTCATCAATCATTTCGCCAGTGTTTTCTAAGCTCTGCTCAAAATATGTTGTTATGTCTGTTTGATTATCTTCACCAACAACTATTTCTTCACCTACAACCTACACAATAGAACACAAAAATCTCATCAATAAACACTTAGTGCGTTAGACATAATCAGTAACTTCCTATCATAACAAAGTAAAATCTTACCAAATTTTCTTCAATGTGGAAAGGTTGTGTAATATATTGTTCATTTTCCATAAACATGATTTTTGTAACTGTGTCTTTAGACACAACTTTCTCAAGAAGATCTGGTTTTGCCACAGACATGATGGTGATGCTAATTTAAAACAATATATAATTATTAAAATCAATATCAACAATATATAGATGTGATATAATTTCAAATTATATTACTCATGTTCTAAATTAATCTCTAAACAATAATTATAGACCATGTAAATAGATATTTAGATCCTTACAGAGATACCGAAGAATTGTAGATATTATTCTTTATAGATAGGATATTTCGTACTAAAACTTTTTCGGAGGCTATTGTTTGTGATCAAGGACACATAAGAAAAAACAAACAAATGCGCACATTGACCACTCAAAGTGCTTTAAAGTTGCAACACGACTTAGTGTCAGCTAATGCATTCATTAAACGCTGCAGGAAGCATATTTATTTTTATTTTCTTTATTTTTGCGCTCAAAAAGATCTCGAGAAGAATGGTACGTGTGTGGGTGTATGCACGCGTGTAATATGAGTTTGTTAGCGCGACATGCAAAAATTCTTTTTGTTAGACTGAATCTTTAGACAGATTTTATTGTGTTCTACGTAATGCCTTTCTTAAAACTTATAAGAATTATAACATCAAGCGATATTTGAAATCTGTGATGAGAATAAAATAGAATTTTAAGACTCACAAGGCACGCTTAACTTTGTGGCTTACACACTATGAACGAACATGGCTGACCTAGGCTACCTTGCAATCCTTGCATAACAGCAAAGTATTTTCACTGCGCATGCGTGTGAAAATCGACCAATTACTTGTGTGAAATAAAACTCTGTTTTGTTTACGCTCTTCAAACCAAATATGTGTCTATATAGTTTTGATCGGTCTCGTGTTGTTTATTACATAATTTTTACCGATTACTTGAATCAGTTTTGCTATCGAATTGGTGAAGCTGGTCTTAAAGGCCAATCGATTGGATCAAGCGTCAATCGTGATTAGCTTCGACTAATCGACCAATGCGATTGGTCAAACTGGTTCATGTATAGTGTTGAAACTAAATATACATAAACAAATTATTACAAATTTAACGAGCCTTTTTCTGATCGCGAGATTACTTTCTGAAGAACGTTAATTAAACATTTTACCACAAATTTAAACCATTGAGATCCTAATAAATTTTACCGGATATAAACCATCGCTTTTGTCATACTGTTCAAGTTTTTTATGTCTTCTTGATTTCAAGTCTTTTATTTGATTTCTTATAGCTACAGAATAGATGTAGTATAAGTCATACACATGATACAAAAGAAAAACTTAAAATACTAGATAACTTGTATGTACATTTAATTTTCTCGAAATTCAAACTTCGAGCGAAAAGTTTATTTTACAGTGTCGTCTTTGTTTTGTTGTTCATTTCGTTCTGTTGGATTTTTATTTTTTTCTTCTCATTTTCTTCAATTCATTTTGCTGCATAGCAGCCTCTCCGAAAATCTCGTTCACTTTACGTTTCCGTTCAGCATCGCTCTTAATTTGTTGAGTAATCTGTACTTTAGCCAAAAAGTCTCGGTCTTTTCTTATCTCGCGAATCGCGCCCTTGAACTCTCTCTTGTACTTGTGTAACAATTTCTCTCTTTCTGCTTTTTCCTTCGACATGGGTTTATGTTTCTTTCCGTCGTATCTGCAAGAGAATACAAACGTTTGAAAAATGTCACATATATTAAAACTTGTACTAAATGATAAAATCGTGTTATAGAAAATTTTCATATGATCTAACACCACATACACTGTCATTATTTTAGGCTCGTACATCCTCAGAGGTTTGGGCCTCTTTTTCTCAAGCACAATATACTCCAGTTTCTTGCTCCGTAAAAGCGCGAGTTCCTTACGCACTTCTTTTATGTGCTTTCTCACGTTTGACGGATAGTTCTTGAATTTGTTTATTTTCAATAATTTCACAATAGGCTCGAATATCGAATATGCCGCTTCTAACTCTTGAAACTGGTTCTTAAACTCTCTAACTAGATTTACTGCGGTCAGTAAAGCTCTTATCTTGAAGTCGTCGTCCAAGTTCTCATGAATCAGATCATTTGCATACATACGTGAATCCTCCAAATCAATTGTTACTTCAGTTTTATCGATCACTAAAGACTTTAGGTCTCTTTTGAAAGGTGGTATAACTTTTATTTCTTGTGTCAAATCGGCGGGCGTTGCTGTGTAAATGACTCCACGTAAAAAGTTAATTACGGACGGTGCAAATCGCTTGTTTAATTGTATATACTGTAAATTAAAAACAAGAAAAAACAGTTAAAGTAGCACGAACTTATAAAATTTTTCTGATTTATGTGAAATCAAACTGCAAAAAGTATACTTACTTCTAAAACAAGTGTAGATATAAACAAGCCTTTGGAAATAGCACTTCGACATTTCTTTATACGAGCTCTCAGCAATATTTGCGACATAAACACTAGGCAGGGTGTGACAACGGGATGCCTAAAATCAGATGTTGGAAACAGCAAGGACACTAGTTTAAAAAATATAAGCTGAAACCAACAGAAACGTTGTATATTACATTTAAGCATACCCTGTATAATTAGTCAAAGATATAATTTGTATATAAAAAATCTCATACCGTATCCATACCGGGATACGTTTTATTTTTCTTTTCAAATTTTTTGTACTTTTCCCTGATTACTTCCTGTACAGAAGTTTTAGCATTTTCTGGATTCATGTGTGCCAGATCATAAAAGTAAGGACACAACCTGGAAATAACAAAAAAACAAAACAATTAGCATAGTAATATAATGAAAAGAAAATCTGATAATAGAGTATGTGTCTTACCTGTCAAAAATGTCAAAACATTTAATTAAACTATCGGCAGTGTTTACAACAGCGCAATTATTTACATATTGCAGTAAATATACAAATAGATTTGACATTGCTTCTTTATTTTTACCATTTAACGTTGGATGATTACATTTTATAATACGATCCACAATGACCGATTGATAGTCTGCATTATGATTTTCTAAGAGTTCTTCCAACTCTTCGAAGCTCTCTGGAGCATTGTAGGTGTAAGGCAGTTCTTTTCGCGCCTTCTCCATAATTTCTTTTCTCTTCAAGAGATCTTTTATGATTTCTTGTTTCTCAGTTTTGTCAGACGAAGTCTGTACAGTATTGTCGAGCTGTTTCAATATTGATTTAGAACCACTTTCATTAGATTGTTTTGTTTGTTTATTGTCTTCCGACACAGTATCGTTAAACCTAACATGCTTTTCAACGGCTTTATTCTCGTCATCTTCACTAGATGATTCAGACTCTTTCAGATCTGAAAAATTTTCCTCTGATTCTTGACCTTGATCTTCATTGTCTGAATCTTCATTGTTAGAGTCTTCCTCATTCAAATCCATGTTATTATCTTTACCATCTTTCTCCTCATCATCATCATCATTGGTCGCTGAATTAATGTCATTGTTATCATCAACATCTTCAGTAATAGATTCTGTCAAAAAATCATCATTTAGATCATCAGCAGATCTCGGCCTGTGTTTATTACTCTCAGAAGATACAAATCCTTTCATTCTTGCCAATCTGTCGGCTTCAAGTTCTTCTAATCTTTCTTTTTCCTCTTGAGCAATTTCTTCCTCTGATTTCAATTTCTCCGTTGGATTGCCTCTAGCTTCGAACTTTAATTGCCGTACAGCAATATCGTACGCATCGACTTTTACTGGTCTCTCATCATCAGTGCTAGACTTTTTGCAAGCAGATATTATAGGAAGAAGATCTTTCCATTCAGAATCAAGTTTCTCCGTCAGATCTATCGTCTGCTCACGTATTTTTTGTTTTTCCGCTTTTCGTTTCTTCGACTCCGCGATGAGCTGGTCGATCAAATCCTTTCTCGATAACGCGGAATCCGACCTTGACAAAGTTCCTCCGCCGAAATGAGCGTCTTTTACAAAATTTCTATCCAGTTTGTCGTTCATGTTTCCGTTATCACTGTATTCGTCGTCACTCCTGGGATCGTCGAATTTCTCTATTTCTTCAAGAGTCTGACCTTTATGTGTCAATATTTCGTCATCATGCAAGTTAAAAATATTCTTCTTGTATGCCTTCATGCGTTCCTTGGCAAATCTCGCTATTGCTTTATCTTCCGCACTCATGCCGGAATTTTTCTCGCCTATACGTTTGTCCAAGAAAAGATTGTCTTTGTTCTTCAGTTTATACTCTTGAAGAAGACTCTGTTTACGCCTATTGATAGCCTTTGCCCTTGATACTCCTGGCAATCCACGGTCATTTTTACTTTTTCGACCCAGCACCTTCTGCTTGTCTCTGTTGATATGTATCTCAAACGGGTTTAATTGTTTTTTCTTCTTTAGATCACGCTTCTGTTGTGCGAGGTCGGACAAGTTCTTTGCTTTCACCATTATGTTCTGTAAATAGGAAAATATCGTCTGTGCTATAAAACACAAGCAAATCAACTTAATCTCTGTTTACGATTTAACTGTTTGTAGTTTAAAACATAAAATCCATCATTGTTCTCTTAAAAGAAAAGAAACAGAAATACACACTTGCAACAACGTAACCTTCAAATGCAATGAATGTAAATATTTTATTGTTTCAATGCGTTACAAAACTTTTATAAGCATTCTATAAATAATATTCAACTTACTTTGTTAATTTTCGTAACTTGTCATAAACAACATCTATATTTTGTTGTTCTTATTTAATACGACACAGTGACTTCGTTTAAGAACCATGTGTAATCGCTATTAAACTGCGCGTTGGAGATTGTCTCAGAAATGATAGGTTTGGTTTCACTTAACGTTCGCGACGATCGCGGATGTAGGCCGGGTTCACAATATTCCGTCGCATTCGTCGATTTGTCGAATGTGACAAATGCGATTGGATATTGTAGACAAGTTTTTCACGATCGTTACAAGTGAAAACCCACCCGGAAATCGCAAAGCCGTCGTTGTAAACGCGGTCTTCCATGCACGTGCCGGCTGATCATTTGTTTTCCCGGGAAAAAAGTCATGTTTCGTGAAGAAACTTAATTTTCTCGAAATTTAACACAGTGACGATAACCATTTGACAGACGCGTGAAACAGAGTTTGCGAAATGAGTAATTTCCGCTCTCCTATGAGTTGCATATCTCCCAACGCAAGGTAAACGTCTTTAGAAGTATCGGAGTAGTATCTCATTTGGTTAGAAAGCTCACACAACACATAGATGTTTTACTAAAAGTTTTACTAAAAAATATGAATATTTTATTCGTAGAGTCTTAACACCGAAGCCCCAGGTACAGCAGCTGTTGGATGTGAGACAAATGCAAACCAAAGCTCGCAACAGCATTATATGGTTTTTTATCAACAGCGCACTGTTCAGCATAATTATTTTTGATATGTGAGGTTTTTGTACGCATATAAAAAATATATCATAAGAATAATACTTTCTAATAATGAGTTTACTTGATTTTTTTTCAGAATGTATAGCGCATATGCTTATAAATCGGTCTACTGGATCGAGTGTTGTTTAGTATCGATATTTGCACTGAATGCTTTGTATCACATTGTACAGTACACATGCGCCACTCTAAGCTTGAAGTCAGTTGCTCTCAGTCCCAAACAACGATCGCTCTTAGGAGTTCCGGAAGATGATCCTTTATTCAAAGAAGAAGTTTCTCAGAAACAAAAACCTCCGGAGCTCAGCTCGTCATTGAATCTGTCGTTTATAAATCTCACCAGACGTACAACGTCTGTTGGCTCGTCGGGTTTAAGTGATATCAGTACGCAGAATTTGAGATACTATTACTTACATCTTAAATTTTAACACACAGATCCTAAATGTTTTGTATTCCCTTTGTTCTTTTTCAAGAGGATTATTCAGCACCAAGCCCAGTTTATAAATATACTAGCCCGATGTCTAAATCAGTTATAAGCTCCAATGGATCTTATAGTAAATCTATGAATTCTTCGCTGAATGGCAGCCTAACAAATGAGGATTTAATTCAAGATGAATGTGAATTGGAAAGTTATCTCAAGGAAGTGGAGCAACAAAGAAAATGCGCATTGTCTACAAATGTCGATCAACCTTCCAATCTCTTGAGTTCCTTCTGGTCTCATCCCGCTACCCGAGCTCCTGGTGAAGTATCACCACTACTACGGAGATGTGCTTATCAACTTGCACCTACTATTGGTAAATGTGAAATTTATTCAGTATTTGTTCAAAATGTTTTTGTGTGTAATTTTTTCTACAATTTATGTTTATTAATTATATTATTATTCCAATTATTTCTGTTAGACAAAACAAAGGCAACCAGTCCCGGTGCTGAGGAAAGAAATTCTCCTAGAGGCACATTTGGTGCATTAGATGTTTGGAGAAAATACAGGATTGATCCGAATAAGGTGAATGAATGGACTGCCAACCTTCGTATGGTAAATATTAATAACTTTTGTGTCAGAGTAGGGTTACAAAACAATTATGGATTGAATATTTCAAACATGTAAGATGTGTTCCAGTGGATCAGCACGACAGTTGTGGAACGTGTGGCTTTGGAAATAGACAATATATGCGTGGCATTGGTACGTCATGGTCTGAGCGACTCGCAGCCCGGTCACGTAGGATTGGATAGACTCAGGAAACTTGCGCAAGCACCATTTCTAGTTTCCGCCATTCCAACTTTGCCCACGTTGGTTCCCTTTCTCGAACTCTCTAACAATCAAGAGTATCTCGTAAAGAGAATAAAGACCCTCGCGAAGGGAGGATCGATGAGCGAGTTCAAGTGGAACGGCGGCGGATCTCACAATAGCAAGGAATGGGACTCCAGCCTGCCAACCGATTCCGCGGTAAGATATACGTTACAGTCCGTGCATCTGTGTAATTTGCATCGATAGTTTTTAGATGGCTCTGCATTTTCTCTTGAAGATAATCATGCACCTGATTGCGACTTATATGGATACGCAATTGGAAGCGCCCTTAGATCAACCAGATGCCAGGCCATTTACATCAAGATACATGGCGAGATCCGGCATGGAACTGCCGCGAAACAAAGGCCCGATAATAGTTTGCCAATCGGTAAACCCACCGCACTACTGCTTGGCGCTGTCTGGCGATTCGCTGCCAAGTGATTACGAAGAAGTTCAACGGGTAATCGCATATGTGTTTTACATATTTCCACATCTTATCTCGTTGTACAATAACATTTTATAATTTTCAGGGACGCAACAATCTGTTCCACACATTTTTGCTTTTCTTGTACATAGTCAAGACGCGAGATCACGGCATGCTGGGGCGCGTTAACGCGGGATCTTCCGGAATTAATATCTTATGGGTGATAGACGGCTAACAAAAACCATTTTTTACTTGCTTAGCGAAAAGAAGAGGTCGTTATAGGTGAATTGTAGCCTACGTGTATGTGTGTGTGTGTGTGCGTGCATTAGATGTGAACACTCACTTTTCGAGATCGATTCTCTTAATTTTTAACTTTTACACCTCGTTTGTGTGTGTGTGTGTGTGTGTATTGTGTCTTGATTAAGCAATCACACGAGTGAGGACCACAACTTTTTTATTCGCATACTTGCGGCTATATACAAAGACATGCAGAGATTACTGGTACAAGTGCTTCATTAAGTTTTATATATTTTTATGTGCGCAGTCTGTGTGTATATAACGTGTACTCTTTCTATACCAAAACCTCAGTGAGACTCAACGTCATGGTTCAATGAAAAATATATGTGTATATATCTTTTTTATATCTTAAAGTGAGAACGTCTATGATTGTATCTTCTCTTCCTCTCTCTTTCTCCTTCTATAGTAAAAAAACAAAAACACATTTCGTAAGTGCGTATAAACGTTGAAGACGTTTTCTTTGTATATAAAAATCTCTAAGTATCTCCTTTAATCTTATACTTTCTTACTTCGCTATATTAAAACGTATTTATGAAAAAAAAAAAAGAGTAAATCATAGTTAAACAAGGTTCTATAATTTATTGTATTATTCTCTTTGGATTATAATGCGTTACAAATAATTCTTTCAACTCAAACCAATGTATGTACACAATAAAAGTCGATACAAATAGTAGTAGTATAACCGTATATATATAATATATATATATATATAATACCATAAACCACGATATATAATTAGAACAAATACTTTTATTTACGCAACAGAATGTCAATAAAAAAAAAATAAAAAAAAAAACTGCCTCACCTACATATAACAATGTTTAAAAACGACGCAATTTATACATGTATATACGTTTATTTATGCACTAATTTTAAACATTTTGTTACGCGACAAAATTTATTACTTTGTACACCTGGGGCTGCGTTTGAACGCGCTACGCTAATTCAATCGTTCGGAGAGATGTTACATACTCGATTTTTGTTGTATTTGTATAAGCGTGAGCGAACATAAATAAAAATAGCCATATTGACGTCACGTTAGAACCGATTGCAATTTCGCGTGGAATTGCAACAATTTTGATGCGAGCTTCTTGATTTTACCTCAACACAAATAGGCAGATAAAACAAACAGATAGATAAATAACATGTGTGCACTTGTTCAAGTCGAGTAGAAAATAATTCGCACGGTATTCAAGGAATTACTTTAGCAGCCCAGGACATATTAATGGTTTCCAGTGCTTGTAATTCATTTTTCATACACACCAAATTTCTTCAATCATGTTTGAGAATATTTCTCAGTTTGTATGCTTAATTGTGTGGTTTAAACCGTTTGCCATCAACAATGGAAATAACGTGATGTATCTGTAAAAACTTGCGGAGACAAACTGGAAATTATTAATGTGTGTACAAAATCGCGTAACTCCTTCACATATCTCACAACGTAAAGTCATAATTAGCAATTTACAAATTTTTTACGTGTTATCGCTGTAGTTTTTTTTTTTTTTTTTTTTACTGGAAAAGGATTCATATCGAATTGCGTGTGACATGTACACACACGAGGTGTCCCAATTGTGCGGTACTACATAAATACTTTTGAGTATACATAAAAAATCTAATACCTCATCAATTTTTAACATATGTTGTCACTGATCTTGCAATTGTTACATTCTCGATTTTTTACGAGAAAAACTTCTTGTAAAAAATTATTATTCTACATTCTTTGCTTCTCTTTGCGTAAAGACTCGCACAATGCAATGGAACACTTTATGTGTGTGTGTGTTGTGTGTGTGTGTGTACATGATTCTGTGATATATTACATACAGAAACGTGAGATATATCTATATATGCCGTATATATAGAATAGTTTAACATCTTTTTATATATAACACATAAAAATAAAGTTTTTTTTTTACACAAGCTAAAGCGTCAACCATAAAAATTATACGTAGCGCATTCTGCTCTTACATAGGACATATTCTTACTAAAGTCACAACGTTATGTATGCTATGATACCCTGATAAGTAGAAGTCGGACGAAATCATAGATCCAGCCGGAGGTTTACTTGTAAAAAAAAAAAAAAAAGATCGATAGAAAACAAATCAGCAAACAAACGGAGTGAATACAAAAAGAACATTGTTTTTTCTTTAGAAACTGTCACGCGTCTTTTTTTATACGCATATATCTATATATCTATATATGCATGTGTTGTTAATTTATGTATGTTATATACAAGGTAGTCAAGCCTGGACGCGCTTGCTTTTGAAAGATTCTCGAGTCATTTTGAGACGAAAAAACGTTGATCTTGATGTCAAAATGTCGAAGCTACAACAGTTCTTGAAATAAACCAAGAAAACTTGCGATATCGTATAAAGCGAGGAATGATTCCGTTAATATTTTAAGATCAAATAAAAAGTGTTTCGAGACGCTCTCAGTATCGCAGGGCTATCGTCATTAGTGCGCTATCTTCAGAGGGACCATAATTGTATTATGCTTCAGCCCGAGCTGATGCCAACTTCAACTCTTTGTAGTCCTAATATCAAGATTTTCGAATGAATTCGCACAAGAATCTGCCGTTATACTCAGCAAGTGTCTCAAGCCTGAAAAACACTGTATGTAACATATACATGTTCCATCTTATATACATATATGCACACACATCTGGCGTGTGTGTGTTTGGAGAAGATACGTATAAAAGTGTCTCACATGCGCACGCAATGTGTGTATGTGTGTGTGTGTATGGTGTGTGTGTGTGTGTGTGTGTAAGCACATATAAAAATTACATATGACGTCTTGATCATCTTTCTCTTTTCTTTATCATAATTTTAATTACTCTAAACATGATAATTTATATAAAACATAGATATTGCAAGTGTAACTGGTTTATAATTTTAACACACTAACTCTTTCGCTAGAAGAGAGAAAAAAAAAACAAAATAAGAAAATATTTGGGAGGATCTTAAGTCAGAAATTACACCTATAATATTACTTAACATTATTAGCTTTTTCTTTTTAAGTATTTAAGCTAATTGCCTTATTATTCATGTGTTATGTCACTTAAAGAAAATTCGCCTATGTTACACATATACGCGATATATGTATAGAAATGTGAATCTTTCTCTTTTTATCTGGTAATGCTTTGCTCAATGATGCTCGTTCTACATGTTCGTTCCTGGTAATGCGTATTATATGGAAAAGTACGGTCTCTAAAATTTTTTCTAATCAAATTATACACACACGCTCTTCTCGTCATTGCAAAAATAAACTTCGATACGACGTTTCGCACATAAAATCGTAACGGATATTTGTGTGAGATTTGTAAATACACACACACACAGATATCACGTTGTTTAACAATATAGCTAAGCGGAGGCGCTCATCTCTCTCTTCTTCGTCTAGAATTGTCTTTGACAATTGCAATAATATCAATCAGACTTTTCCGCGAACGGAGATGTTTTATTTTTACTTTCCCATGAGTGTAAAATCGCAAATGTAAAAAGACGGGAGAGTTACATGCAGAATTGCACGAGAACACGTAGTTCTCTCTCTTTCTCTCTCTCTCTCTCTCTCTCACTTCCCTCATATCCTTCATGTGAAATGTGTTCAGTGTTTGTTTGTTGTGAGACAAATTTCCCACTTGTTTAATTTCTAATCGAGCGCGGAGAACTTACGGTTCTATTAGGAAGTGGTGAAGATCTTTGTACCTTCGGGTAGTATCACTTCTTCACCAACGTCAGCGAGTGTGACGGTGAGTGGCAAAATCAGGGGCATCAATATCTCCTGATGCTGCATCACCTGTTGCGTCGTACCGGTATCGGCTGTTCTCGTTATCGCAATCGTCTTGATGTTCTGCGCCTTGACCAATTGCGCCTGACCGATCGTAGTTTGGTGCAATCTGACCGATTGTGGTTGCGGCTGTGCCTGTTGAATCTGCACTTGCACTTGTTGCACTTGTTGTTGCACTTGTTCTTGTTGTTGTTGGTGCTGCTGCTGTTGTGATTGTTGTTGTTGCTGCTGCTGCTGTTGTTGCACAACCTGTGTTTGCTGTTGCATCATTTGTTGCGCACGGCTTTGATTCTGAAGAAGATTCTGCTTGCAGCGCTTGCTATGAGCGTAACGACTACCATTATTGTTGAACTTTCTGTCACACGTCGGACATTCGTAGGGTCGCTGGCCTGTGTGAATAAACATGTGTTCCTTCAGCGACTTCAGTCGCCGGAAGTTCTTCGGGCAACACTTGCAGTGATACTTGGCCTCGCCGGTGTGCGAGGTCAAGTGATTCGCCAAAGTGTCTGCTCGTGCAAAAGCTCGCGAACAATATTGGCATATGTACGGCCGTTCCTGCGTGTGCGTGCGCATATGCATTTTCAAATAGGCGTTGGTGGTGAACGGTCTGGAACACACTTCGCACACGTACGGTTTGATGCCCTTGTGGGCGCGCAGATGCGCAATCAGCGTTGTCGATTGCGTGAAGCTCTTGCTGCAGATCTCGCAGAGGAATCTCTTGGTACTGTCGGGTTCTTTGTTCTTCTTGAAAGTGCGATCGTGCTTCGACACATGAGTGTTGAGCTGGTCTTCCTTGATAAAGCGCTTGGTGCAGCGTGGACACTTGTACGGCTTGACCATGTTGTGCTTGGCCACATGAATCTTCAGATGTTCTCGCCGGTAAAACTTCTTCGGGCATATGTCGCACAGGTACTTCTTGCCCTCGTGCACTTGAATATGCCGCAGTAAACCCTTTCTGGAGGTGTATCGTTTATTGCACTCGGTACACTCGAGACCGACGATATCGGTCCTCCTCTTACGGCCAACCTTTTCGCCCGGTTTCTTCTCTTCGGGTTTCGGCTCGATGTCTCTCAAATCCTCTTCCGTCAGGATACCCTCGGTCACGTGATTCGTTCTATGCTCACGCAGCAACTCGTTATTTTCGAAGCTGTCGCCGCAGATATTGCACTTTCTTACCTGATCGGGATTCTTTTCCGAGCACTTGTCGTAGTGCGCCTTCAGTTTGTCTTTGCGATAGAACTTGATATTGCAGATGTCGCACTCAAAGTTCGGCTCTTCGTGTAGCAATTGGTGCCGCATCAACGACTTTTTCGTGCTGTAACGTTTCTTGCACGTGGTGCACTCGTGACTGTCCATCGGCCACTCCAAACCGCTCTCGAAGTCGGAATCGTTGTCGTCGTCGCCGTTATCGCTCGTCAAATTCTGCGTCTCTTTCTTCTCTGGCGTAGTCTTTTTCGACTTATCAGCTGCTTTTTCCGTTACTTGTTCCGTCGCCTTCTCGTTTTTCACGTGCTGTTGTTCCATGTGCTTCATCAGAGCCTGCTTCGAACTGTACCTCTTGTTACACGTCGCGCACTCCAAATCTTTTTTATAATTGTATTTCTTCGGCGACGCGTCACCTTTACGATGATAATGTCTCTCCAGCTTGGCATCGTACTCGATATTATCGTTATTAGAGTCATAATCCTCCAAGCCGTCCTCCGTCTTGATCTTGTCGATGATCTTCTGAGCAGCCCTCGCAGCCACGCGTTTTATACGCTTGTTCGTGTCGTATTCTTGACCGTGCAGGAACGTTTTGTGACTCGTGGCGATCAGGTGGTTCCTCAGAGTGAGCTCGTTGCTGAACATCTTGTTACACTGAGTACATTTGAAGGTTCCGCGTGCTGATCGCGCATGCTGTTCGATGTGCCAGCGAAGAAGATCCTTTCGCGAAAACTTTTGCATGCACAGCTTGCACTCGTACTTGCCGGTTACGGAATGCGACGTCTCCATATGTCTGGCCAGTATTTTCTTGCGCGCGAATAACATTGGACATTTGGGACACTTCAGTTCTTTTGTATTTTTCACGGTTTCGTCATTTTTCTGATCCTCGGTTTCCTTCTCCTCGTCCGCGTTGCACTCATCATTGTCCTCGACGCTCTTGGTCGTCATTTGTTTCATATCTTCCTCTAAATCCTGTTCAGTAAGCACACCCTCCATCACATGCTTGCCTCGATGATCCCGCAGTTCCTTCAGAGTATCGTATTCCTCCTTGCACTCGTTGCACTTGTAGCTAACGTGCGTCTCGAGCACATGCTTGTCCAATTCTTGCTTCGCACTGTATTTTTCCGGACATTTGTCGCACGTAAATTCCTCAACGCGGCTTCGCTTTCTTCTCTTTTCCTGGTCGTCCTCGCTCGTGTCGTCGTTGTATCCGTCGTCCGTGTTTCCTCTTCTCGGTCGTTTTCTGCATTCCCTGTCCGATGAATTGTTGGCGTTATCGAAGTCCAGACTGTTCTCGTCCTCGTGGACCGACACCTCAAGCGGCATCGATTCGTCCTTCGTCTCTTCCCGTTCTCGTTCGTGCTGCTTAATGTGCTTGGTAAACGAGATTATGTAAAGATATTCTTTACTGCAATAAGGACACTTGTTGGCTTTCTTTCCGGATGCTGGCGTCTTCGTGGGGGAGACATTGGGTTGCACCTTCTCCGGCGTCTTCAGCGACAAAGTTTTTCTCACTTCCTCGTGAGAATGCATGTGTTCCTTCAAAATGTTCTTTGACAAAAACTCTTTGTCGCACAAGTAACACAAGAAGACGATCTTCTCCGCTTTATCTGTTGTTTTCGCTCTTTTGAGTCGGGAACTAAGATTCAGGTTTTCGAAGTAGTTCTCCTCATCCGAGTCCCGTTCGGCAAACGTTCGGCGAGCCAACCTGCGCTTACTTCTTCTGGTTTCATTATGAAATGAATCTTGCACGGCTGATTCATTGGTGTCGGTCTGTGTTATCTCTTCTGTCAAGGAGAGTTCTATCTTGGAACATTCTTCTTTGGGAGATTTCAAAGATTCTTCCTTACGAGATTTTTCTGTGGAAATTGCTTCCACTAGAGATTCCTCTATGAAAGACATGACTTCGCTATTTTCATTGGGCTCGATTTGATTGTTTTGAATCTCGTGAATTTCTTGGTTCTCCTCAGGCTGAATCTGGTTTTCTTCTTGATTCTGCTCAAACGACATTTCTTGACAGTCCACTTTGTACCTTTCATCTTCTGACTCACTTATCTCTGTTTTCTCTTGCACGAGAGGAAGTTGTTGTTCGGTGGATAACACACACTGTTGTACATAATCATGTTCCTCTGGGATCATATCTGCACAGTCTGAAGCGTTTTCAACCACAGAAGTATTTTCATTCAACGATTCCTTGATATTACTTGATATATTACTAGCCTCTATATCAGTTAATTCTTGCTGCAACTCTTCTGTACGTCGGTTAACTTCCTGCATGATCTTTTGCGAATCATCTTGTTCTGCTGCATCTAAAGAAAATTTGGTATGTTATGGAATTCTTCAAAAAACTTATGAAATACTTGTGTTGTCATTATTGAAACAACAATTCAAATTAGACATTATTAAAATATCACTAATGTATTAATCAGATAATATTTATACCTTGTGACAGTCCCTCTGATAATTTTTCGGTTTGCAAGATAATTAAATTGTCTTTTATAAAATTTCGATCTGTGTCCGATTCTTCTTCTGTTAAAACTGTAGTAGCGTGCTCGTAATCGGCACCGGTAGTTATCCCTTCTAAATCATCCGATCTTTCAGGATCCAAGTGTATCTCGACCTCATTGAGAAATAATTCCTCTTTCATTATACCTCCTATCAATTTTTCTCTGAGAACACTGTCGGCTTGTTCCACTTGTAACTTAAACTCATATGCAGACTCCAACTTTTCTGCACATACACAACAAACCTGTGCTGGGAGACCGTCACCTGGTAATATCTATTAGAAATACAATATACAAGTTCAATATATGTTTGAAAACATTGTATACAAATATATAGGGCACAGTAGTATGATAATCGTCACCAATAAATTTGCCAATGTTTGGCAAATAAGTTTTACAAAAAGAAAACAAAAATCTCAACATATTACACTTTGATTTTGCGATTAGCATCTGTCATACTCAACAAGTTAGAACTCGCATTTAACCGAGGTAGTGTAAGAGCGAATATTGCCAGACAAAGATCTGAGACAAATAGTCGAGATTTGAGAAATGCAAAAAAACTGAGAACGTGAGATTTTAATGTACGCGATAATGAAATGTAAAAAAATAAACACGCAATCGAAATACGCGTTGCGTGTCTAACCTCAAAAAACTACGTGTCTAACCTTAACGTTGGCGAAACTCATCGCCTTCGTCGACAGAGACGCGACGTCGCCCTCGAAAAAGAGATCGCGCGTCATCAGATTGTCGATCAAACACACGCGACACAGCTTCATCGCAGACGCGTCCTTTGCCTGCGGTGGATTTGATGTATTTACTTCGACGGCGTCCATGTTTTTTGTTTAGTGTACTTGACTCGGGCCAACTTTGCGAACGAGTTGGACTGCCTGATCCTTCCCTCTATTCTACACTCGCACCTTCCTCTCTCTCACCTGTCACTGACTTGCGTTATCTGCGTGCAAGAGAGAGTTCCGTGTATATAATTTTCCTATATCTCTACATCTTCCAAAGTCGAAAAAGCGCACAACTTTTTGTCCAGTTTCTTCATTCTACTTAATTTTATATCTCTCGGATTTCGTTGAATGCGCCCGGAGAGGGGAAGGACGGGGAAAAGATTGCGGGAAGTGGTTTCTGTCTGCATTTTTTTTTTTTTTGTACTTGCGGAAAAAGGTGTGAGCGTTTGTTTAGAATTTAAAGAAGAACAAAAAGCGAAAAATTGCAAAATAGAATAGATAAGTGCGATTTAAAAAAAAAACTAATTAGCGCGTAGAAAAATAATTATAATTCAGAACAATTCGACCAATCAGAAATATGCGTCGGAAGACCTTTGATGCAACTTCGGCTTGTGATACGTATCGCGTATAATAATCATAATAGCCTGGATCCTCATGCAGACACCGGCGCTTTGACACCGAGCGTGATTGGTGAAAAGCGAGTGGTGAGGGTTGCCATTTACCCTCACC
>QVNV01019628.1:0-34147 GCA_014825455.1 Pseudomyrmex pallidus
AAAATGGCAAATAACTTTTCTATTCAGTTTAACTCAATCTATCACCATACTTCGGCTTGGTCAAAATTTTTGGGACACCCTGTATATGTTGCCAACATTTAATACATATAATTTGTTTACATAAAAAATGTGTACAATTTTTTGTGCAAATTTTTAAAAAATATAATTTTTTTAAACCAGAGTTTATAAAGTATATGTCGTCTGAATTCACATCATCTGTTTCGTTTCTTTAACACACTGACGATATCGTAACTTAATGCTCTACTGATCATCTTAACCGGTCGAAGCACGATTACAGTAATAATAACTGCTCGAAATGAGCGCAGGCAGACTGTTCTGTTTATTCTCCGTTACACCCCGATATTCTTGCGACCAAAGGGCGTGTTCGCAATCACAGGAATTTTGCCGGACAAACACGCAATTTGAGTTTTCGTTAAAAACATATTTTCTGTGTAAGATCAGCTAAATTCAAACGCGCGCCTATCACTGAGAGATTTCGATTGTATCACGCGACGTAGTAAAAAATTCCAATAAATTCCTGACGAATGTGAGACACGAACGATCAGATCTGCAGATATGCTTGTCGCATGATCAGATTCTGCACCGCAATAACTTCGGTTTACGTCGTCGTATTTGATCGGTTACGACACGAGATCAAACTCACGAAATGTTACGACGTACTAAACAAATTGTCTCAAAGCAAGTCTAACAGAGACACGCAGGATTGAACATGTATCATGACACATAGATTATAACTCCGCGATATTTCAATCTGCTTGATTAACTTTGGCATTTCGGCGTAGATCAGTCAGGCTCAGTGTATTGAAAACTCACGTTTATCACAATCTCAGAGTAGCAGTTAGTACAGTATCAGAATATTACATCAGAATCGATCAGATATGATGAAAGTGACTCTTTAACTCTGACCTTTCTTCTGTCAAATTTTCGATCTCGAAACTCGCGCGCGTTTCTTTAGTTAGTTCTAATTTGCAGCAAAAACAAAGACAGAATATTTGAGACGATCGTGTGTATTATAATTAAACGCAATGTATAATCAACCCATTTAATTATACTTCATCAACTTTAGCACGAAGTCTAATTTAAGTCCGTTTCATTAATCAGCCGGAAGAAGTTTCCTCTGGATCAAATATCTACTAATCACGTTCTCTAAAGACCACGCTAGAGTGTATGCCAGAAAGTCAAGCTCGAGCAAATATTAATTAAACTAGCTGCATGTAATTACACTTCATCTTATCCGGCGAATCGATTTAAATTTGTCGAGACGCGTTCTCGTTGAGAGGCGAAAAAGCCGTTACAACTTAACCGCCCGATGGATGCCACCGACGGCGTCACGATGCGCGAAAAAAGGGTGTGAGAAGACGCGATGCAGCAACCTGCTGGTCCCACGAGAGAGCTCCGGCATTTACGGTCGGCAGCGGCGTCGGACGCTGACAACGTTAGTAGTCTCTACCACAGCATCCCCGGTGTTTTCTTACACGCCGCTGCGCGGGATGCTGCGTACACACGTGCCCGGGCTTCCACACATGTCGCCAGTGTTCGGCGTGCGAACACGAACGACGGGGTCGAGAAGCTTCTCATGTGGGTGCGCCGCACCGTTCGCGTGTGGTAAGGACGTTCAGTCGGTCGCGCTGAGAGAAAACGAAGGTAGATTGGCGCAAGCGAAGCAATGCGAAAGAGAGAGAGAAAGAAAGGGTGCTGCATGCACGTGCTGTAGATGTGTGTGTGTGTGTGTGTGAGAGAGAGAGAAAGAGAGAATGAGAATGGGACACGAGGGACGACAGGGAACGAGGGATACACTTCAGCCGGAGAGCGAAACGAGTCAACCGAGACCGGAGAAAGAGGGAGAGCAGCGATCCTCGGTCGCGCGGACTAGCATTAGTAGTAGTAGTAGTTGTTGTTGTGGTAGAAGTAGCAACTAGCAACTGTAGTGGTGAAGTAGTAGTAGGGTGTACCTTACTCCAGTGAGCGGAGGCCGCTGTCAGTTCTTCCGAGACCATAGGCTCGAGCCTCATCGCGAGATCTCCCTCTTGACGTATTCCCATTGCACGACGATTCGTAGTAGCGCCTCGTCAAGGTGACACCTTGATCGTCATCGGGAGCTCCGGTTGGCTCTTCTCGCGATCGCGGGAATTCCAGGAGACGCGAGAGGTGGGAACAGGAAGGCGCAGGTGGGTTACCGAGAACAAGAAGAAAGAGAGATAAAGACAAGAAAGAAAGAAAGAGAAGGAAAGAGAGAGGGAGAGAGAGAGAGAGACGTTTGATTATCGAAACGATTGACGAATATCTTTGAAGATGCGATCACAGACATTTTTAGGAAATTAGAGAAAAAAGTTTGTCAGTGAACACTGACCAAATCGTGACCTTTTTTAAAGAGAAACACTGTTTTGATTTTCGCAATAATGATAATAATTAAGTAAATTTTTTAAAAAAACAAGATACTCGAGGTAAAATAGATCGCGCGAATTAAAACGAGTGACGCTGGAAAAAATTGCAAGACGAACGTTTTATAAGACGGAAGTGATAGAGAGTGGAGAGTTTCGCGCGCATATATATGTAGACGAAGTTCGAATTGATTAGTGAAGAAGTGTGAAGTGGTAAGCTGACGAATTTTTCCGGCGGTGCCTTTCGACCGACGTTCTTCTTGGCGTTCTTCTTCTTTAGAACAAAGGTAGGATGCGCGCGTTATAATTAGCAAATAAAAATAATCATTTCGTATAAGCAAAAAGTTTATATTTCACTATTAACACATTGTATTATATTATGTCGATCCTTCTCTCACTATATTGTATAGCCTGATTATGTTATTGCTCAATTATGTTTCGAGCCTCGGAGAACGAAACGTGAGGCTCCACCTTTCAAATACCATTCTCAAGTAGAGGTCATGACAGTCAATATGTTAAACTACAATACGCGCTTTATTCACTTAATTATAAGTACGAGCGAGACCAGGTACGGCGAATGTTTTCACCGTGTATAACGCGTAATCTTGCGTCTTGTAAGTGTGCACGCACATTGATTTTTTTTTTCCTTCCGCTCGCAGAATTACACGTTAGGAAGCCGCTTATTTCAGTTTTCTAATTTCCAAGGAATTGAGAAAACGTTTGAGAAAACGACCTGGAAAACTCTATTCGTGGTTAATGCGTTCTCTGGAACGACGAGGGGAGCGACGACATGACATTAAATTCTACTCTCTCTTTCGACCGGCGGTATCCCGTGTTGCCACAGAACGTATGTACGTGCGCATGTGAATGTATGCGGGAGCGTATAAGAGTAGGACGATTTGTCAGTCAATTTCTTATCGGATTAGAGGCACTTAATGTACGATTATACCAGCGCCGGGCGCAGGTGCACCGTCCCTAATCTCGCTTCCTTCAGCTCTCGTGTTGCCCTCTCCGCTGCGTGCCATTCCAACCGCTCTAACACCGAACGCGTTCCGCGGCCTATCGAGATAGGTTAACGCGAGGTATCCTTTACAACGAGCCTCGATAGCGATTTACTGTAGCGATTTGCCGCGGTTCTCCCCGAGGATCGTTAACCCGCAATAGTGACCTACGTTCTCGTGAGGTCTGTTCTTTTTAGTTACATCTTTTTACACCGTTGAGAGACGACGCGATATACATATATATATATACGTGTGCGTTAAAAATAGATAATTGAGAGAGAATACATTTTTTTACACATAATAAAAAAAACTTAATTTTAAAGTAAGAATTGCTAATTCAAAAGAAACCAATGGTTTTTAACTCCGGCAATTAACCCCACACAAAATAAACTGTTTCATACGTACAGCGAGCCGTACAGTTAATGCTGTAATTAACGTTACGTTTGAGCAAGTAACCCGGTGACACATTTGCGATGCTGTTACTGCAGCGGTGCTAACAATCTTTACGTGAGCGACCTCAGCCTCAAAATTACGCGCGTATTTTCGACGTAATTTATATAATATAAATTGTGATTATATAAGTAAGCGCTTATTTGCGAAATCACATTTTGCCATTAGCTTGTGTAATCGTTTGCGTGATACAACTCATTGAGAAGCAGTAAATTTTTATTTTTTATTTAACTGAGTCAAGGGGAACGCGGTAACGCAATTAGCATCGAAATAGTGCAGCGATCACTCTCGCTTTCGACGATGAGTCTCTTTCTCTTGGCGATGAGTTGTCTGTGAATCGGTAACCGCAAAACCATCATCGCCAGCGGAAGGTAATAAGGATGACGGCGAAGAATCGTGGCATTTCCTCGCTCGACTGGATAAACTCGGCGACTTTGTCGGTACTGGCATTTCTTTGCCGGGCTCGTTGTGTCGTTGCGAGAAGTGTGGGTTTAGTAGCGCCGCAAAAAGCGCCGGTGTACATCCTTCTAATCGCTTTGCATTCTTGGCGCGGATCCCATTTTGTCGTAGAAGCGAACACACAGCCACCGCGTTTTCAACGGAAAGCAATCTCTGTCGCAAAAGATTCTCTTCCCACCTGTTTTTTGTCGATCGACATTTTTTGCCGTCCGCTCGTTTTACGTAAGCGCATGTAACACGCATACCGAACTATTATCTATTGCGAGCGGAAGCAGAAGAAGTCCGATAAATAAAGCATCAGTTTAAACATCTTGAAGAAAATGTTCAATTATACGTTCGTTTGTATGTTAATTTACTTTTGAGTTCCATGTATTTTTTTTTTTTTTAACTCAACAACATACACATGTACTTATTTATTATCTTGACACTTGCCTATCGCAACTTTTCTATTTTCGAATCATAAAGTAAACTTGAAGTAAAGCTAGAATACAGAAGATTAGCTCGTTCGTGATGTTGTTGCTCGATCGAAATAAAATAAAGCACTTTCGATACGGAGATCGGAAATTCCGACGGAGGTCGTATAGGTTCACATTGGGGGTGGCACCTATTTCTAACTAGATTGCGCTCAGGTGGGCATCAGCAAATCCCGTCTGTTATCCGATACGGCTAATCTCGGAATTCCGGCGCGCGTGTGCAAGAGATGCTCCGTCCGAATAGCGTGAGCATCGCGATCAAAGGTTCGCGCGTCACATCGTCAAGTGGTTTCCAGGAAACATCGGATTCCTCGCCTTAATGCGAACCTGTTCGCTCGAAACGGCCTTCCTCCGCCAAACAATAGCTGTAGGCATAGGCGTGGGTGATCGGACGATACAAAGCAGATCTGACCTTATATGCGATCAGGCGGGGAGATATAAAGTTAGGCTATACGGTGAAGAAAGAGAGAGAGAGAGAGAGAGAGAGAGAGAGCACGTGTCCGGCACGACTGTCGATCGTAACAGGAACTCAATCGTTTATTTTTTTTTGTCCGAGATTTTACGATTTTGCAGAAGTACGCGAGCATCCCTTAACGCGCGCCAAGACTTGTGCTATCAAAATCATCGTGTCCATAAAAACCCGATGTTTGGGCGTTTTATCTGCATTTATTTTACATTTACACATTTGTAGTTTGCACACGTCATAAATTAGCATATTGCATGTAAACATTTATTTTTATTCTAACAGAAATGTTTTTTTTTTTTTAATTAATAAAAATAAGTTTCTGAAATTATATATATATTTCAGTAAAATATATAAATACCTTACGCAATTTAAATAAATAAAATACCATACATGAATACACGTGGGACCGATAGCCGCGCGAAGTTCTCAAATTTGTCTGACCGTCGCGTTTACCGTAACTACTTACAACCGTTTCACTCGCGTGAGATGCAGATTTTCATCGTAACTTCATTCACTTGCAAGAATCGCGGGCCGCGTATGTATAATAATAATAAACAGCGTGAACAATTCTACGCGAAATACCGTGTAAGAACAAGTTCTATAGAGTGCAGCGCGCGCGTCGGAACGTTTAATCGGCAACATCTCACGGTCTATTCTTTTTCCGCGATCGCGCGGTCCTGCAACAGCCTCGTAATTTAACGACGCGTTAGGCTGATTTTACAACCTGCCAGCGAAACCGCTCTTCGAACACAGTCGACCGCGGGAAAGAGCGCGCCTGGCAGAGAAATGGAGAGAACCCTTCACTCGCGCGAAGAACTGGTCGATATGCGCGTTCCTGCCCGGGAAAAGTCGGCGGAAGGGATTAACAGGTTATCGTGTACGAAGGACTTGGCGCGCGTAATTACGTTCGTTACGTGGCGTTACGTCGCGTTGCGTACGTTTATTCTTACGGTGTGCGCGCCGCGATCGCCTCGGCAGGGATGGAAAAAAAAAAAAAAACAACCGCGCTCCGGGAAGGAAAGAAAAGCGGCGGCGGCACGGTGCAGAAAAGTCCGGTAAAGGGATAGAATGAGGGAGGGTGATGGAGTAGGAGGATGCCGGGAAAGAGAGAAGACGGACGGGAGGTCCGAGAAAGATCTTCTGTTTCGCCGCGTTCTTGAGGAATTTTTACGACTACTGACTCTCGGGTAGCTCTTTCAGCTAGGATAGGCCTCTTAGGGCTGCACGGGGAGCACGTACCACTTGTGGCTTTACTACTTTCACGTTTAAGCGGCTATTAGCGGCGATTCTCGTGACGGTAGGCCCCCGAACCGCCGTCTCCTCTACTGTTTTCCGCTCCTCTTCTTCCTCCTCCGCGGTTTTATGTTCGTTGGAGAATCCCCGGCTTGCGCCTCTCTTTGTTCGCGCGTCGAACGAGTGCAAATATATGCCACTTTTAATACCAAGCGTCAGCCTAACTGGACTCGTCAAAATAACAAGACCGCGCTTGTGTTAATTGAGTTAATTCTGTCAAATGTGTGTTGATATATTTATACATTTTTTTCCACAGATTTTAAAACAAGTATACAATTTCTAATATTTCAAATTTATTCTCTCTGTCTCATCTCTCTCTCTTATATATCAAGTCTTTATATTACGTATAAAACAGATAAAAGTCTTTTGTACTTTTTTTCTCGATTGCAATTTCGCACAAGGGTCCACAAAAATCGACTCATTATATTTCATCTCGTATTTCTTCTATTTTATTTTTAACATTTCGCCGCGTCTCTTGGGGGCCGCGGGGAAGAGTAAAAGAAACGACCGCGGAAAAAGCACTCCCGCGCGAAGAAGAGCGGGCGCCGGGTCTCTGATGTTTCGAGAGTCATCGCCCGTTCTGCTGGGTTTTTGCTGTCCCGCAAAAGTGTACACTAAGTAAAGGTTATCCTGCGGCGCGCCATGGTCGACGAAGAGCGAAACGCTGGCGAAGAAGTTGAGCGTTGGAGCGGAGCGATAGCGTTGCCAATCTTGCGCTACTTTATTGATTGATAAGTATCCGAAATGACGCATAGAAACCGACGCATAGAAAGCGAAAGTAGTCGCACTGCTTTCGTTGCAAAGTTTCGTCTTTCAGAGAAAAGCTGTCGCACAAACGTGCGATGAGCCAGCGTTTAACATTTGTTCCTCTATTTATGAATCGTTTCGGATACTTATTAATCCGCCTTTTGTACCTGCGCAACTTCGAGTAAGTGTGCGATCGCGACGAACAGTGTAAATTGTCGGCAGATGTAAGCACGCTTCGAAATCGCGAAGAACGGAATCGTTCGAGGAGCATACGAAGCCGCCGAGGAAAACGCGAAACGTGACAACCCGATTCATCCCTTTTTTCTGCCCTTTTCCTTCTCTCTCTCTCTCTTTCTTTCTTTCTTTCTCTGCCGGCCGACTGACCAGTCTGATCACCGTTAAACCTACGGCTACTGCCGAGCGACATTGTTCCGACGCGCTGAAGTCAACCGTGAAAGCGTCGCTTTCGTCTCGCTCGCAAACCCGACACGGAAGACTCGTTCCTGCGGCTGAATGGCTAAGTGAATACAGCTGTAGATAGACACAATAGTTGGACAATACACGATAGTCTCTTCTTTCTAAATACTTGCGTGTAATAAATTTTTTTTTATTACTTTTTTTTTTATTGCTTTTTCAAAGTCTGCAACTGAATAGAGCGCGAAAATTCATTGAAGTTAATAATTTGGGGTTTTTTCTTATCGGTTATATATATATATATATATCATATTTCCACAAATTCAGGTAAAAGTATATCGCAACTTCTTACGGGAAGAAATTAAGCCGTTAAATGCGAATTAGTCGAGAGTGTGAAATAATCTCTTAAGGATACTTTGCAAGTATTTCTGTCTTAATAAAGATCGGGTTATATCTCATAATCCGGCGCCAAACTTGCGCGAACGACTGCTATTAGCCGTGAAAAGAAAAGGGATCGAAAAGATCGCATAGCGACAGAACAGATTTACGGGCCATAAATCGGTTTCTCGCGTGCGCGCGCTGTTACGGGCGGGTCAACGCCATGGGCGCCGACAGAGTTTTTCTAAGACTGCGCATGAGAGAACTAGAACGAAATCTGTAGAAATCGTATCAGCGAGTATAATTATCTCCACTACTTGCCACAATGATCTCACTCGACTTTCTTTTGAGTTAAAAATATTTCAATTCTTTTAAAATTTATACCCCACAGTTTTTTCCTATTACATGCAAAGCGACGCTTATGGCCAATCTCGGTGTGACTCACTTCTAAGAAAATGATATCAACTGTTCGAAGTAAAATATCCGATTTGGTACAAAGTTCCTCCGAGGCGCCAATATCTTTTTAACAACTCGAAAATGCAAAAGATATTAAATAACTCCTAAACAAATTTACGAGCAAAAGGGTTTCGACCTGTCAACAGTGTCTGGTATTTCTAGCTGGCGATGGGATAGGGAGCGGATAGTCGAATGGAAGTCGTCACGCGATCTTCTCAGAATCGATACACCTTTCGACGTCTATATTAGTGTATCTGTCGTTATTCTTGTGCCGGAGAACTAATTTTAGGCGCTCTAGATATCTGCTCTGAAAATTGAATCGATCGAAGTCGAAAAAATGATCATTTTTCTCGGATGTTGCGTGTCATCTGTTCTCTTGTATAGTTTCTTTGCTTCGACGCGAAATTCGCGCGTGTAAATCGCACGGGCGGAAGATTGCGCTCATCGTCCGCCACGAGGGGACAAAAAGCGACCCCCGCGCGTCGCGTTGCGTCGATGACGACGATGCGGCGACGGAGGCTCTCAAAGTCGAGAAGGGAAAAGAATCACCCGCGGAGTAACCGAGCGAACGGACAGGTAGGAGGTCCATTTGTTGAAATAATGATAACCGTAATGACGACCGCGGTGACTGAGAGACGGTCGGAATTATTAGCCGCGTTTCCCGGTATCGGAGCGAAGAGACGCTTCTCCCGTATCGTCGTTGCACCGCGTCCTCGTTGTCGTCGTCTTCGCAAACGAGTGTCATCGGTAGGTACTCGTAAAAACGGAGCGCGCGAAAAAAGAGTTAATGCCGAAGAGATTCCTGAGGGAGGAGAAGAGGATAACATCCACCGCAACCGGAACTTTACGAAACTGGTGTATCATCACAACATTCTTTCGGCGCGCAACGAGCGAACGTAAATTTCTGTGCTTCTTTATGCTCAGTCGGACGTTTAAAATCCACTTTGGTCCGGCCGATCGCCCACAATGAGACCACCCAGCGCAAAAGTTGTTCTCGCGAGGAGAGCTTGCGGTTGCTTGATATTAAAAGTCGATGTCGTTCGCGAGACTCGAGGTGTTGCGTGATTGTGCGCTGGACAAGTAATTACATCTGCCTCGTTTCTTGCGTTTCCATTCGTCCTTGTCCTCCTCTTCTGGTTCTCTCTCTCTCTCTCTCTCTCTCTCTCTCTTTCTCTCTCTCTCTCTGACAGAATAAATCTTACAATTATATAAGAGTCTGAAGTCCAGAATATATACGTGACAGTCTGTATAATACTTTTTCTCGCAAGAAGAATTACATCTCTCAGGGTCCTTTAATTTTCTTTCCTTTGATTTGCGCAGCTACTCAATCGCGCGCAAGTGTTAAGAATTTAGCGCTACAGGCGGCCGGCTCGATCTACATTTGTCTATATTCGTCATGTCCGCGCGGGCAGGACGGGAGGAAAGTCCTTGAGACGATGCGTTTTCTTCGATGAAGGGCAGTGGAGTATATCGCGAATGAGAGCGTGAGATGCGGAGAGTGCGGTGCGGGAGGGCGAACTGGGGGAGATAACGCGTTTTTAATGCGCGTCGTTGAGCATTACCCCGACGTCAAACGCAGTAATACAGGAGAGAGACCTCCGGAATGCTCATTCTTATTAGAAGCCGTACATTTCGCGCGCGCGCGCACGATTCGCATCCCAGTTTGTAATGCGCGTTTAATTGTGCGCGTCGGAGCCTGCGAGTTAATGAAGGGAATCAATCTTGCTCGCGCCGCATTCATCTCAATTCAGCGCGCCGCCGCCGCTCGTCCCGTTTTGTTCTCGATTTCAATCAGCGGAACGATTCAGTCGAGGCATCTAATCGCGCTTGCTGCAGGATTGATTAAAGAGGATTCAGATCCTCGAAAGAGCGATCTTAACCCACATTCGCAGAAACTTTGTCACATTGATATTGTTAATTGCATGTAAAAATTATCAAACACAGAAGATTGACAGAATAGGAAACACTTATCGTTAACGTATCGTCAGTAATAATCTGTTCTTCCGAAAATCTTATCTATCTCATTAATAATGTTGTCTTATTATTAATCTTATGATAAACGAGATAACACGTGTATCGCACGCGATCAGATTGATTATTCACACTGTGATTAATCGAGTTAATAATGTTCAAACATTTGCGGAGTTTTTTTAATCGCTATATCCGGAACGTTAAAACAAAGACGAAGACATACACGAAAAAACAAAGTTAATTTGTGATCTGATGATTTGCGATAATCTAACGAGTGACGTGTGTCGATTCTCGTACAATAAATAAATTTGTTTACTGTAAAATATCTTTAGCTCTTGAATGACTTATTATTTTCAATCTCGCTGCTAAAGAATTATCGTTGCAACGTCGAGCGTGTACGCAAGGCTATTGAAGAGAACAGGCGCATTGTACCTGCGAAATCGATCTGAGCAGCCTTCGTCGACGCGTTTTCGCAACGCGTACACGCGTGGGTCTCGTTTCATGTAACGACGATAATGCGGAGAAGGTGAAAGGAAGGATGAAAAGAGATATATACATACAGCTGGGTAAAAGAGAGAAATTTCTAAATATATCTGCTGACGGCCACTTTCGGCGCCACTACTTCCATCTTCGTCTCTCTTGCATTTCTTTCCGCGTTTTATTTTTAATAAAAAATAAACTTCGGTAACACATCACTACAAATCGTAATTCTCTCTTATCGAGAAAAACAGCGTGTAAGTACAATAGTAAAAATGTCGTTAGAGTACAGTTAATGAATTATTAAGAGAATACATACATTTATAAACCTCTTGCTTATACAAAGTCGATGATTCTTATTAACATTGCGATACATGCTAAACGCTAAACGGATACTTTACGCAGAATGTTATCAGCGAAAACGCATTAACAGTACATATCTCTCTTCTCGATACCCTCCGCACTTAATGCCATTTTCATGTAAGCCTGCGAGAAGATGAAGCGCGCGAATATTATTCGACTCGATCGAGAGGAATTGCAATGTGCATCGTAATGTCGACCCGCGTCTTGAAGAAGTGCACCGCGCCTGTCGCCGCGGCGATAAACGAGTTTATCAACCGCTTCACAATTAGCCGCTCTTCATGGAGGCATTTTAGCGTGGGCTGTCTCTCGCAAAGGTGAGAGATGACAGGTAGAGAAACAGAGAGAGAGAGAGAGAAAGAAAGTGCAACGAACGAACGACGAGGAGGCGGACGTCTCCGACGGATATTTCTGTGACATCGAGACGTTCGTAAGCTACTTAGGAACTCGGTTTAGCCACGGTCATCTCCGTAGGTGTGTACGCGGCTTTATTCTGTAACGACGTCCTTGCAGCTTCCCACACGGAGGACGTTTTATAGCGTCAACGTGCGCCGCGCTCGTTACGCTTTCGCTCGGCGACTTTCGTGCCGTGTGTTTATTGGGAGGTGAAAATCGAAGAAGGAACGAAAATTATCCGTCTGTGTTAGGGAAAACAGGAAATATAAAGAAAACTTAGCGTGGACAAGAAAGCTTTCGAAGGACAGCACCGCGTAATTTAATAATTACGCACGCGTATTATTGCGACACATAGGTATCATCACGTTCGCGCGGAACTTACGTAATCACGACACCGCAAAAGCGAGACGGGATTGGGTTTTTGCGAGTCCCGCGGGCGTTTCGCGCGCGATTCTCGCTTATGGTACGTAATTTAGAATCGCAGCGTCATAAAAACGGTCATACGCTTCTGGCGTGGCCTAGGTGCGCGGGTATTGAAACGGCTGTAAATTACTGAGCGACTGCCGCATCGGCGCTATTGACGACTCTAAAATGTTGCCCCTGATGACTTAACTGGAAACTCTAAAACCAGTTTCTAATGACTTTTTGCGGTGGGACGGAGCGACCGGCGACAAAGACGAGAAAAACACGCCGGGTCCACGATGAGTAAAGCACGAAGGAGAGACGCGTGTTTATTACGCTGCTTCTCCTCCACCGAACGAACGTACCGCGCGCGCGCGCGGCCGCTTGAATTATTAAGAAACATCCCGGCATCAGAGGCCACAACTCCAGACGGACCACCACGACGAAGGGGGAACAGCTGAGAACGGCCCGCAGGCTGTTTCCACGTCGTAAACAGGCTCCTATCGAATAGCTGAGATATACTTTATATTGTACAGAGCAGATTTTTCCGACCGGTCTCGAACAATGTCTCGCCACGATGTTAAACCGCGTCCGGCCTTGTGATTTCAATCGGTAACATCTTGGTGTAACTTATTTTGCGTTATATCTTTTTCATATTAAATTTGCTCCGGAGAATAATCAGTCAAGTCTTTTTTTTAAATGTGTGTTATAAATAAATTAGCAACACAATTATATAAATGTTGAGTATAGAGATCGGCTGCAAATCGCGTGGCGGAAACGGTCGTTCGCACTCGCGGGAACAGCAGCGGACACGGACACGCGTCGAAGGTCAAAGGTTGGCGATGACTCCGTGCCGTACGCCCACTTTCAGGTTGCACGTCACGAAGGTGAATATCGCCGCATGATTGATAGGTCGATGCAATGTGCGCGCGTGTCTCGCTCCGGGCCGGCGTGATGCCCACACGAACGCGCGCAAGCGACGACGAGTTAGACGAGGGCTTCTCTCTTTACAAAGAGAAAGGGGGAAGAGGTCTCTCGGCGCGCGAAGTCATAAGGTTAACTATTGTGGTGTACACACCGCGGAGACACGACTACCACGCGAACGTGGCAGGGTGAAAGTATTATATGGCGCGTTTTTTTCCCTCTCGGATAACGCGGCGGCCTCGCTGAAGAAGATGCGCCTCCGCGACGCGGTTTATGATCTTGCGAGAGAGTTCCGAGCGAGAAACGCGTTACTGAATTATTATTTCTCTCGCGACAATAAAAAAAAAAAAAAAAAATGTCATTATACGGTTAATAATAGTTCACGTTTGTTCGCATTCAATTTCATAATTCAAATGACGTGTGCCATACGACTCTCTTTAAAGCCTCCTCGCGACATCACGGGCAATTCATAGTTCGAGAATCCCCGCGGGCGGAGTACAATAGCGGCTCCAGTTTCCAGCGCAAAGTCGTTCGCGTTCATGCGGCGTAATTAATAGGCAGCGACTGGGACGATCTGGAATACCAGAAGGATACGTGAGCGAACTTTAAGGCGAATTTACACGATTCATTCTTGACGATCGCGTTGCTGGTTTTGCTCACCTGAGTACAATTCCGAACGAAACTGTGTAAACGCGCCTTTATGCGTGGCGAGAACGCTGCAAGCGGAATTGAACGAGTTAAATACGCGCCGAGCGGTGTTCCGCGCTTTAATCTTACTTATACACCGGGATTCGATGGAATTAATAGCCACGCCCCGTGCGAGCGCGATATCTTCGATTTCCGGGGCCGCGGTCCCGGAAGAGATCTCTACGCGTGTGAGAGAGAGAAAGAGAGAGAGAGAGAGAGAGTGCGCGGGGCCGACGCACTCGGCGTCGATGCATGAACGCGAGATGCATCCGGGCTCTGGAATGCGGCGCGACGCGGCAGATGTACTTGCCAGGACCCGAGCGATCCTGGGGAGCAAACCAGAGGCCGCGATAGAGAGAGAGTCGGCCTCACCGGTGGAAGAAGGTCAGGAAAGTTAAGAGCGAAGTTAATTACCGGCCGGCTTCGTCGGAACTACCGGCGTTTGCCTTGGTCGTCTAGGAGGATCATCGTCCGATTTTATGCTTTGGAGATATTCTCCAGACTCTTCTTATGCATCTAATCGCGACTCGCAAAAGAGAAAGTCAGATTATATACGTCTTGTGTTTGCGAGCAGAAGATTGCGACGGAACTTTGTGAGAGAAATTTTGAAATATTAAAAATTTCTCTCTCTCTCTCTCTCGCGCGCGCGCGTTGAAACCTTCTCGCAATTTAGTCGATAACGATGCATAAACACATATTGAATAGAATCGACTTCCTTATTCAAGCAACAAAAATCCACACGTAAGGATATTCATTTCAGATCACTTAAGATAATTAACACGAAGTAATTGGCTGTCAACACTTTCGATACCAAAACAAAACAAAACACCAGAAGTTATTGAAACTAACGCACAGCGAGCAAAATAACAATTTATTTGCATCGTTGCTTTCACGCGTGCTTTTAAAAATCTCTGAGAGAGAAATTAATCACCTGTAACGCGAGGCGCAATTATTTCACGTCATCACAGAGAGGAAATCACGCTCGGGAAAATTCCGCGTTTTCGTTATTTTGTTTACCGCTTAGACCTTAAGTGGTTTTATGTGCCATGTGTCTTAACAACCACACGGTAAGACATTTTTGACACGGGATAATATTTCTGTAATAACTGACTGTAGAAATGGACTGCAGTCAATAGGCTGATCGATCCACATCGGATTACCGAGTCCATTAGCGAGCACTTCCTCGAGCCCATATTTCTCTTTCGATGCCCATTATCGTCTCGTTCATCGATATCGCTGAGCCGTGAGCGATGCGCGAGCGTTATCGAATATATTCGCAAAAATCATCTCTACAGCTGTCTCTTGTCGAAGCAGAAAAAGAACTCGCTTGACTCTACCAAAGAGATATTACAAATTTTTTGTGTATATTCTTCAAAAATTGAACTACACATCGAAATTTAACGAAACACGCGAAGTACATATCGCGATTAGTGCGTCGCACAAGAAAAATCCGCGCCAACAGAAGAGACCCCCCGTCGACAACCCCGCTGAAGAAAACGAGCGAGATAGCGGCGCCGGTTATTGCGGCGAGCACCCCGCGCGCGCGTTAAATACCGGGTCCGTGAGATTATTCGAGTAACGCGAATCAAGAAACGGGGGAAGAAGGTGCGCGGCGCGTGTCAACGACCTCGCTGCCGGCGCAATGATGTTCGACGATTATGTTGGAGGGAGGGAGCACCGAACTTGCGTACCGAACTGAGAAGATTGGCCGCTGCCTCGATCTTCCGCGAGGTCATTGGACCAAGGCCGAGGACCTATACCTGCCGTTCTTACGTATAGCGGGCCCGTTCGCGAGCTCTTGTTCTTTAGCGCGATTACAGGCCCGCGAAGTACTGCCAACGCCTACTCTCGTCCTTTAAAGATGCGCTTTTTTTTACGCGCTCATTTGAAGGAAACGAAAAGAAACGCAGCGCAGCAATCTAGATGTTTGCAGAAAAGGCGCAAATGCTAATTACTTGCAGGTGACCAGAGGGAAAAGCTGAGAAACGTCAGTGATAATTTACAAATGTAATTTTATGTTTTCTGTCGAGATACATAGTTAATTGCCAAGTTACGCTGATTTAAGTGAAAATATCTTTTAATTGAAAATATCCTCGCGTTCCTTGTTTCCACCCACTCGCTCTTTCCAAACATTCAGACATTCTCGCAAAAATGCACGCGACGCAGCAGGAACTCTCGAAAAAAAAAGAGCGAAGAGAGAGAGCGCGTTGTGTACCGCGTAAAGTTGCGACACCGTCCTGCAGGTAGTCGCGAATATTTCTCTCTCTCTGCGTGTACGTTACGCTAACGAGCCAGGCTCTCGCTTATCGCTCGATACTCCGCTGTGTATGGCGGGAATAAAGTTCCACCGGAAAACGATCGCACGAGGCGCGCCCGTAGAATTTATACGGTGCTTTCACCGCGATGAGTTATTGGCTTTTACAAAATGATCCTTAGACGAAGTCCCCGTGTGTCGTAGCAGTCAACGGCCTGCGCCCCGGCGCTCGTGTGCGCTTTACGACGAGCCGGGTTTCCAGCCGGTGATACCTGTTCCGGATACGTCGCCCGGAGCAGAGGCGTAACAAGGGAGGAGGAGAAAATTTGGAAGTACTCACACGAATCCGCGCGCAATAAAATAACATCTTCCGATGTTTTTCATTTCTGATCGTAAGAGAATAAAGTGTTTTATAAATCTGTAGTCGTGTGTCAAATATAATCGCAATTATAATACACGCGGAGCGCTCGGTGCAAATAAACGTTGAGTACTTTGCTCCTCTTGTTACGCCATTGGCCTCGGGATTCCGCGCGAGTTTTATGCCATCGGTTTTCGAAGGAGGTGAGCGCAAGGTTCGTCAAGTTCGACGTAAGACATGGCATCTGCATCGAATGCTAGCGTCAAATGTTAGCGTTTGTAATATACGGACGGTGAATTCGAGAAAACCTGTCAGCGAGAGAGAAAGGGAGAGAGAAAGATGAAGGGAGACACTTCTGTTGGACCACGTTGTTGCCGCTACGCTGTGAGGTGCAATGCCACCATTACTCTTGCTCGATGCACTTCCTGTACCGGACTCGACGTTTGGTAGCCGCAAATCGTCGATACGCTCGCTCATTCGTCATCGCAATTAATGCGCATTAATGTACGACGTTTTGTTTGCGCAATTAGTCGATAATATCTATATTTTATATTAACGGGCGATGTTTTATACATGTCGCTTTCGAAAAACGATAAAATAATCTGCTCGCTAGACAGAAAACATTTGTGCAAAGAATTTAACGATATGTAAAATTTTTACGCAAAAACTTTTATTCCACGGCGCTGTCTTCGCCATTTTACCGAACGTGCTTACAACACAGCGCTTTCGTGCTAGTAATGAATTTGACTCGCGTGATAACGCACGGTGTGTTCTCGTTATACATAATTAGCCGGTACAACTACGGATTGTGTGTAATTGGTTGGTATGAGGGTTTATCCTTGGATTTTATTCTTCTCTTCCCGCACTTGTACAATTACACGGTAGGTTACGCGAATCTCGTCCAATAGCGAAAACAACAATAATTGTTGTTCATCGTCTTGATTGCCACTTCTTGTGTTTCTTGTTCTTGTTCTCATAATTTCACACAAATGCAAGATTAATTTTGTCTGACGAGTCGGACAAAATATAATTCAAAGGTATAGAATTGGGTTTGATATAGAGTCTTATTATTCGAGCGCAACGTCGATATAAGCACGTCGATGGAAAAAGCAAATAACTTTATTAGCGCTCGTGTGCGTCGCGTACATAAACCTTCGAGACTCGTTACTAAGTATAATCCCGTCGATTACTTTCAATTCCGTCTCCGTGGGCAAAATCGATTAGCGTTAATGACAAAAATGAGAAAGTCATTTATTTAATAGTATCGTGCCCTTACTCAGTTATCCCTTCCTCCCTCCGTCCGTCCCTCCGTCCTTCTCTCTTTTTAGAAAGAGAGAGAAAGAAAGAGATTGAGCGGAGCTCTAGGGGACTCCTGTTACCGGCCCCCTGATCTACTCCACGTCGTGCACCGTCTCTACCTTCGATCGTTCATACCGGCACGATGTCGATGATCGAAAGCGCGGTGCGCCCCGATCCCTCGCGGGACTAGTATCCGTGCAACTTCCTACACGCAAACGCGCGCGCCAGCGTGTTGTAAATAATCGACATCCGCTCGCAATAAACTCGTTGTAATCGCGACCGAATGGCCGTGTGCCGACCGGCTCCCGATGGGATTCCACGGCTCCGATCGTGCACGCGGTCTGCGTGGCAGCTAATCGATTCCGCAACGCAATTTAAGTATCGAACCGCGCGCTATTCAAAGTATGCACCCCCGGGAAGATGTTATCGACGATGTAATCGAAGGGAAACTGAGCGACCTTTCTCTCGGGTGTTTCTCGATCCGACAGAGATCATTAATTGATATCGTTTGTGTGAAAACCGCGTAAAATAATCGCGATAGATAGAGTATGAAAAGCACGGAGGTAGAATTTTTCTTTGAAAGCATTGACGAGGATGAGAAAAATGAGAAAACAAATTGATGTTCCGTCATTAAGATATATCGATCGATGAGCAGATAAAACGGTAGCGCGGTTCTCTCTCTCTCTCTCTCTCTCTCTATGTCTCTTGTTTATCGTCACGTACATCTGCGAAAAAAGATTTCTCGAGGAAATCGCGTCATTTCCGGCGGCGACGGTTCGCCTTTACAGTAAATTCGTTCCCGAGATTCGAGATAATGTCGACGCCCCTGAGCGGACGACGCCGGGCGTGTCTTTAAAATCGCAGTTTACACTTCGGTCGATCTGCAATTATCGAGTAACGCAACGGTATATATCGAGAAGGTACTCGTCGATTTCTCCCTCCGTATCTCGCTAATCGTTCCACTTTGCTGGTCGGTCGCGTAAGAGAAGTATATCTTCTTGAAATAATAATTGTCGCAGATACGCGAGCTTTTCGCGCACGAAGGCGAAGGATAGCGTATCCGTAAACCACACGCTTTATATAGTTATCGCGTCGATGTTGTCGGAAAAAAATTTAATTTAATTAAAACGTGAATTTACAACGAGAGCTCGCGTTAATGGACGTTCGGTCAACTTTATTTTTCACCACTCAACAAATATAACAAATATAACAAATAGGAGAAAGCAATCGCGCGCAGAATTATAAAGACATTACGGAGAACGGATAGATTCCGGTTCCTCCTGAAATAAATGACCAAGCACGCCCCGTACACGGATGCACGGCCCACGATTTCTAATTTTTCAGCGGCCCGGAGCGATATCATTATACTAGACACAATTATTCCTGTCAAAGGCGATTTTCCTCGTTTAAATATGAAATATTACAGAGAGATAGTGGGTTGGGCCGAACAGCGCGAGCTCGAACGTCTCGAGCTATCCGCGTGTTTCGAGCTCGGATCCGACCTCGTCATAATAGTCAGAATGTAGACCGCGCAAATTGCCCGGGTATATAACTGGACGAAGAAACGACGGAGAGAAACTTCATTACTTCTGCCATCCCCGAGCGAATGACCAATTATCGCGCGCGTCTGACTTTCCCATCTAGAATCCGCGAGCGGACACTTCCTGCAGCCGGCGGTAGATAAGCGTTCGCGCGATGCGAGACGTAATGAAGTGACGCTGTCGATTCCCCTCGTGTATCCTCGTGGCACGTGGGTGCGGTATACATCGTGCATTAGGTAGGTGCGAGGCGCCGTTGTATATCATAACCAACGGTCTTCGTCGGCTAGTTGTAAGCTGCGCCGCGGTCATGCGTGTAAAGGCGAATTTACACTGTTGACTCTGGACGATCATCGTGAATGAATCATTCTAAACGACCGTAACGCGAACGACGGTAATATGAGGTGTGGAAAATATTATTTCCCCATATTATTGTCTAGAGAAAATATATTAAATTCTTAGTGGTTTTATATTATAATTAATTAAGACTTTTATATGTACATGTAATTAATTATGTATCGCGCATGGTTACGTTTAAATTATTGATGCAAATATTCTCTTGTGCAAATGTATATCTTCAACACACTTTTTTTTTCTTTCTTTCTGGTGTGATTCATCGCGAAGGTGAATATATTTACTAGGAAATAACACATAAATTAGTCTCGATATACACTTCAGCACTATTAAGTTAACACAAGTGGTGTCACAGCTAATATTTAAAATAAATCCAACAGATTGTGGATTCTGGTTCGGTGTACATTTGCTCTACAGTCCACATATGTGTTTTAAAAGTTTTATTTTAAATAAATCTATTAATTTTTCGAAGAAGAATATAAGAGAAACTATTTTTTTTTATATAAAAAGTATCATCTACAACAAACAAATGCGTTATTTTGTGTTAATTTGTTATTCTGTCGCGAGCCAACGGTGTAAATATGCCTTAAAGCGCTGATTGCGTGTGTGATACGGCCTCTGGCAGCTCGTACAGTATCCCTCAACGACGCATTTCCGGTTTAGTAGCCTGCTTCGTGAGGCTCGCTCAATAGCGCGTGCTGCCGCCATTTCTCGTCATCGTCGTCGTTGACGACGACGACGACTACGTACTGGCAGCTTACAGCGATTATTGCGCGGTAGACACGTTGACTACCATTGCGCTTCGACATATTTATGAGCACTTCGTCAATGACCGGAGTTTCCTACAGACCGGTCTCCCTCTCTCTCTCTCTCTCTCTCTCCTCTTTCTCGCGGCACGCGATTAGAGAATAAAACTAGATAATCGGGTTTACGAACAAGGAACTGTCAAGTTGCAAACTTCGGAATCCAAGAAACAATTTAAATAATACGCGTAATAATTTGTATTTTCCAACATTTTTAATCGATATTGTTTAAATCTATTATTTCGTCATTCGCGTAATCGTCGTGCCTTTTAAACCGGTCCTGTTCTCATCGTCGGCTGCTATATTATAGCGTTCAACCGCTCGCTATCGAATCCTGGACCACGGATGACTCACGGTTAAAAAGAGCGTTACGGACGTGAATGCGTTGACGCGAAACCGACTCGTCTGCGACTTGTGCAAAATCGCGGCAACCATCACTACGGATAATGTCAGGTGCGAATGTCAGCAGAACCTCGCAAATGCCAATGGCGTCGTATACTTTCTTGGGTTATCTTAGGAGGGAGTGTATCGAGTACGTACACTTAGATTCACTTGTAATTACGCAAATGTATAATCGTATGATTTAATCACATATGACATTTTATTGTACACACATTACATTCAACATCTTGATTATTTACGTGTAATTCTTAATATTAGCATAATCATATTTTTTTTAGATTTTTCGCTGTCTCGTTCACGCCGTTGAAAATAGATGGGAAACGGTTGTTTTCTCGTAATGTCCCTATTTCTTGCATTTTCCACCCTTCCTGCGTTTAACGCAAGCTTGACACGTGCGACTGAAGCACTTGCCGCGAGGACACAAGCGCAACTTCTTTTTAAGATTCTTGCACTTGTAGTACTTTCTACAATCGCCCGAAGGGTGAGGCAACTTAAGCGGATAGCCATTAAAGGGACAATGAATGCAACCCGCGTCGGTTTGCCAATCGCAAACTTGCTTGAACATGTTGAAGTGCAGCGGTCGGCCCGTTTCGTCCTTCGGACACGATATCACGCGCATTCCGTCAGGAGGATAGCATTTATAGAACTTTGCGCAATTGGTTTCATGAGCCAGATGAATCGTGTCGTTTGTGTTCCGTATACATTTTGTGATAACTTCGCGTTTCCTCTCTGTAGAGATAGTTGCAGTGGTTGCGGTCCAATATGCCAAAAAGGCAATGGCAATTACGTATAATCCTGTATCGAATTGTTATATTATAATTTAACTCGACGGAAATCGACAGATAACTTCTTTATTTTCTTACCCTTCATCGTCTATTTCATTTGCTCACTTCACACCTTGTGAAAAAAAATAACGCTTGGTGTCACTGCAATCGGCACAAATGTGAAACTGAATTCTCGGTTTAGGAAAGTCAGCTGTTATATATATTTTGCGTTGTTATCACTGAAAGGTGATATACAAACATATATATAATCTACTGTTAGATTATATATATCAAAAATATATATTTTATCTTTGAAAAATATGTCACTTTTATCGCAAAAATGTGATATTTTAATCACACTTAATCTATAATCTAGATTATTGATCGGAAATGAGAACACAACTAATAATATATTAATCTTGAATATTTGTTTCGATTAAATTAGGAAATGCAAACCTCATATTTTTTATCGTTAAATCTTTTATCGTTAATACGTAAAGTTTTATTTATGAAAATAATATTTTATGAAGATAAAGAATCGATAAGAAATAAAATTTAATAAGGAGAAACATTAATCTCTGACATATGTCGGTATAATAACATCGTGTAATGTAATCGACATTATCGCATATCGTACGTACGCGCAGAAATTCATGACAATTCAAAGTTGGCAGGAATTCACGGATCGTATGAGCGGTCCTTGATCCTGATATCGAGATCCCGGCGATTAACACGCATTTGCATTTACACAGCGCGCACTTCAGATACATGCGCTCCGATCTGCCAACGTAGTTGCATAACGCACCGCGCATATGATGAATTACGCAATTCTCGGCACCGCGGGCAGGTATCGTGCCACAGCAACGAACACATAAGGTGTTCCGTAAATATCGACTCGCCTCATTATGCATCTCGAATGGACGAGAAGCGAAACATATATTCTAAAAATACAACTAATTGAGAGAAAGATAATACTGCATATATTTTTTTATAAATACAAAACGTTTGAAGACGAGATTCGCATACAATAATGTGTCCACGCAACACATTGAAATGGCAAGCCACGGAATTTTTCTTGGTTTCCATCACGTTTTGCACAATTTCGATAACTTTCTTCAGTTCAAGCTTTTATCGAGAAGCTAATGGAATCAGTTAATTACGCAATAGGCCCATTCTCTTTGGAAGAAAATTCAGTTCTTTCTGTTTATCAGAAAAACATGTTTAATAATCTTTTCTCAGTTCCGCAATAGCGGTTTTGGCTTTCGCCACTTTCTACAATCATGAATTCTATCGGCCACTTTGATGCGCGCGCGAGCTCTTCGTCAACGGCTAACTGTGTTTTCACTTCCTGTCAGGAATAAAGGTAAAAAAAAAAAGAGACATAACGAAAGAGGCCGCCTTCGAATGCCGCGCGCAGTACGGCGGAATGCCCACGCCCTTCCGACAGAAACGATCTCCTCTATCGACCAGGTATGCAAAGTCCGACTTACGTGTCGGCGGATGGACAGCCCTCCGCAATAAGGAAGCGCTCGTTATGATCGATCTCGCAGATCCGACAATGCCCGGCAGATTATTCGGAATGAGCATCTCGCAATAGGCACTCTGCTCCCATCAAGCAAAGTACCTTTCTCAGTGACGGATTTCTCGATAGGTTCGCACGCAAAACCCTTTAGGAACATCTTCACTTATAGAAAAAAAAAAAAAAAAAAAAACATTCCGCGTAAGAAATACGAATGTATCTCCTGTATTTTTTAACATAATTCTCTCTACTTTGTCTTACTATTCGCGTATATACGATACATAATAACTTTCTTTCAAGAAACACACAATTTATTCTTCATTGCAAGAAATTGAAACGTTTATTCAATTGCTACACCGCGCTTGTGACAATTTCGTACAATTTTACTTAGTTTTACTTGTCGGTCCGCCGCGTTTGGGGCTCCATGCTTGCTGAATGCGCAACTGGCCTTCTCGTGCCTACCTAACCGAGGAAGGGAAAAAGTGCAGCGGAGCACAACGATCAACGTTACAACGTATATACGGCGTTGAGCGTTACGATTGCGACGATAACGTTAACTAGATGCCGAGGCGCTCCTCTATTTTGATGGAACATTCCCTTCCGCCGGTCCCCACAAGCGGCGATTAATCATCAATATTAGATCTAACGTTCCGGTACGCGGCCAAACGATTTATTGCGCGCAACAAGGGGGAAAAACGCGCGCATTTTTCCAAGCGCTGCGTAGGTTACATATAGTACACACCACCAGTGTGCCCGCTAATCTACGAATATCAAATCAACGTCGAACATGCCCTCGACGTTTCGCGATACACAATTCTTACGTTCACAAAGAAAGAGAGAGAGAGAGAGAGAGATATTACATTGTAGGTATATGTACGTCTGGCAATACGCGATTCGCGCGCGAGCAAAACTTCCGGCGCGCAGTCTCTATGCGCTGAGATTAAAGAAAAAAAAACTGTAATAATAACGGTGGATGAGCAAGTGATGGATGGAGAATAAATTTGTACGAATGATGACTCCGTCTCCTCGCGCACTGTCTTGCTTAATTACTTTGCACGAAAAACTGTGCAAAAAAAAAAAAGCGTGATCGTGCCTCACGAATGCACGACGTCAAGGAGCACGGAGTGGTGCCGTAAATGAGAACGCGATCCGAAGCAAATTACGGTTTTATTCTCTTATACGCGCGCGAGAGACCGTTCGCGTTAATTCCCGATCGTAATCTCACAGGAGAAACGTAACCGTTTCTCCCATCGCGAGAGAATAAATAAATCTCGCGACAAGTAGCATTGCCGCGGCGCGAGCGAAAGCACATCCCCCCCCGAGGGGTTAATAACCACACGTCCAGGCGGCCGCGCCGCGCAAAAATGCGCCCAGTACATCCAGGAAGAATACCCGGGGATCATCTCGGCGCGTTCCAAATTACTCCGCGCGAGTCGGAGCTCCGAGCGACGGTGTTATCGAGATCGCGGCCGTTGATAATCGTTTCGAGTTCAGCATCCGACGGTGTGGAAAGAAAGAAAGAGGAAGCGAGAAAGAGGAAGAAGGACAAGGAGGGAGAGAGAGAAAGAGCGCGGTCCGTGTCGTGTCCACGGGGCGTGCACAGTTATCCTCTCGGTGGTGGATCCTCCTCGGCGGTGCATTACGTACGTGCGATGCGCGCCGGAGCCGAGCGAGCCGCGGATACATAAGAGTTACGTCAGATGCATTCAGGAAGAGCTCGCGAGAGATGCGCCGCGTTGCGCAACCGCGGAAAAAGCGCACGCTGCTTGAGAATACGCGCGCGATATACATGTGCGAAAAGGGTGAGTGTACGTGCGAGTGTGTACGTTATATGTACGCGTATCTCGTGTAGGTCGCGTATAAACGGCATAACACGCACGCATATAAGTGCGGAGGCGGGTGGACGCGCGCGCGCGCGCCGAGAGAGTAACGTGAGAAACTTCTCTCCTCTCGATTTCGTCGACGGTATTTCGACTCGGATAGATTACTTCGCGATCGACGTGGCGGCGCGTGTAGGCAGTAACGGCGAGTACATGCGTGTTAGGAAGCCTTAGGTCAGGCGCGATTCTTTGCCTCTTTTTTTTTTTTTTTTTTACCGGCATGGAACCCCGAAGGAGAACGTGTATACAGTATCTGGTACAGTTTGATCGAAGGGTGAGAAAAGGTTTGAGGAGCTGAGAATCTCTCTTCACACGGAAATACAAGCGGAGTCTGATGCAAGCGAAAACTAAGTCACAGAGAGCAAGATTACCATTTATTCTTTTCTTTAATAGTTGAGGTCGGAAGAAAGCACAGAGAACCAAGACCACCGACTATATAGAGGGAAGGGGATAAATAAAGTATGTGAGAACGGATTTATTAAAATCAGCAGCAACATGCGGGGCGAAACGTTGGTCCGCGACACGCGCGCGCATTTCTCATGCATTTATGTATGTCGAGCTCGAGCCCGGAGCCAGGCGACGCGTGCGGATAACATAAGGACTTTGTCTGCGTCTACATCTCGCTTCCGTTTTGCTCCGCGCGTATAGCGGGATTCAACGACTTACGTACGCGGTTCCTTATTTTATGAAAAAAATTAAACAACGCGTGCTCGCACACATACGGACAAAAAAAAAAGAGAGTTGTGCATCACACACGTGTCTCTAAAGCACGTGGGCGTGCGAAGGTTCGGTCATCGCGACGACGACGACAACATGTGCAGGTAACGTGTGTGAGAGCTATTCCGTCATCTCGTATTGGTCAAGGTCGCAATTATCTCGAGAAATTATCTCGTCGCTCTCAGGACTCTTGGGGTTACTTGAGAATCACGTATAATTAGCGTATCAACGATATAGAAGAGTTGTTACTTTGCTACTCAAGAGAATGGTTGTTAGATAAATAATACGAAGATAATACGAGAGAGAAGAAACGTGTTGATAATTGAAATATTCAGTTTCCTTAGAGATAGAAGGTTCTGTGCAATTTTCTCCGCATATCGCAGGAAACGGGTAATTGCGGCGGTTTTCACTCCGCGATTAGGTCAGATTAGCGTAACGTGCCGCTCATTACAGAATTTAACGAACGCGCGAGGTGTCTTGTGTGTTCCCACAAACGGTACATTTGACTTTCAGCGATTTCGTCAGTAGAATTCGCAGAGTTTCATTCTGCTCTTTGCTCTTGTTCTGAATCCGTCCTCGGTGTTTAGCCGTCGTCTCGCCGGCGTGTCACTTCCGGTGTAAATTAAAACGGTACCGTTTTTAAACAAACGCAAAGTCGGCCGAATCTTAACGCGCGCATTGCCGTTTCACGGATGACACCTACGTACATACACTTCGCGTAACGCGTTACAGTTAACCGTGCAAGGCACAAAGCATATCGAAAACTGTATTTTTTTTTTATGTCTATTTAACTCTCCTCTTAATCATTTTTATTACGAATCTACATTAAATATTAATTTCGTTGTTAATTCCGCTATAAAATCTTTTCTGTGTAAAATTTTCTTTTAAAAAAATTACGAAAGATTACATTAAAATATTAACAGTATAAACGAAAAATAAACTTTGTACTTTTGATGAATTCTCTCTCTCAACTTTGGACGCCTTCTGGCTGTCCTTCGAGGTGATCGTCTGAAAGTTTCGTTAACGCGTTTCATCAAGGACACAACTCTGGAAATGAAGCACTTTGTATTCCCGTCGAGTGAATCGCACAAACGTCGAAACGAAACAACATCAAAAATGTTGAATGACCCTCCCCCCCCCCGGCAAAAGTAACATTACATGTGTACTTGAAGAAACGTATAAAAGTGTTTTCTCCTGTAGCTCCTCTTCTAGCTATTTTTCAAGTGCCACTACACTATTTTAAGTTACAGTTAATGAGTTAAAAATAAAAAATAATATTGCTACGTTTTCCCAATTAGTATGCACGCAGATTACTTTCAAGTATTTTAACCGGGAGACACTAACACGTCGAATTCGTGACATTCAGCGAATGACGTGACACTGCGATTCTCCGGTGACATATCCCCCGAGTGCAATAGTTGCGTGCAATTTTTACCCGTTCGCGAAAGGTCAGCGCGATGAAGACAATGGCTCGTTTACTCGTGCCCTGTCAAGATCTTATGTAATTTTTTCTTTTTTTTTTTTGCCCATTGTACTTGGTACCAAGGTGTTCCTGTAAACTCGCGCGGAGGAAATGTCGTAATGTAAGGATGACGTGGGCAGCGTGTCCTTGCTGCTATCGTTACGCGTGGCTCTTCGATTTGTTTTAACTCCGGATACGTCAGTCCATTTCAGAAATTAGCGACGAGTTGATGGCATTGCAGAATTCAATCGCTCTTCCGGCAGTTGGAACAATCGTTTTATTGTGTGTCTCTTTTTCTTCGTTAGTACAAAACAATATAATTAATTGTGCCGTTTAAGAGAGTCATGTTTGTATTTAATTTTATTTAAGACAATTCGCGAACACAAATAAAGAGTCAACCTAAAAATTGTGAGAACGCGCGAGCATCGCTGATACGCGAGATAGATTTAATTGAATAGCTCGAGATTTTTGCGCGAATTATCAGTCTCCGCCTCGGAGGCGAATGGAAGTTGCGGGGTCGTACGTCCGGACGCGCACGTGTGTGTGGGCGTTATCGATCGAACCTACAGGGCATTCGGGGCTTTTTACGACGGCTATTACTCCGACCGTATTTCATTTGGCGTATTTGCGGTTGTCGTTGATAAACGATACAGTTGTATTAACCTCCTTTAAAATGCAGGCAAGATCGCGCGCGGCATCTCCCGCGGCCCCGCTCGCGATGCCGCGATATTAATAATTGGTTGCGCGCGATTGTGCGTCGCGCATGGACGGGCCCTCGCGTAACGATTGCGTAATTCCGCGCGGAAACAGATGTAAACGGTGCGTGATAAAGCGCGTATTCCATCGTCTACATCTCAATAACACAATTATATACAAATGGCTTTTGTTTTTCGTATGTTCGCAAAATAATTGCTCAAATAAGAAAAATGCGGATATTAAAAACTTAACGTAAATCGCGTTGATACAAAATATTTATGTTATTAAATAGTATGTAGTTCTACTACACTAAGTAGCGTTTTGAGCAGGAATAAGATAATTTGTCTATGCAAACATCAATAATATCTTTTTTTTTTGTTTTCCTAATTGCCGATTCCAGCAAAGACGTTAAAACGACTTTCTTGTATAAACAATTTTCTGTTTAAAAATTAAACGGATTATAATTATCCGATATTATATTACGCAAGAGAAGCGCGAATAAATATCTCGTTTCATTTTCACTTGAGCGTGTACGCGTGCGATATATTTTATTATATAAGATTACACAAGAAGAGAGTTCGAGAATTTTAAAGACGGCCATTCAAATGAAAGTTCGAACAGAGCCCGACTCTTTTTGGTGACTCAGACTCGGAGCTGAAAGTCGCCCATACACGTTCTGCACGTACCTGTCGCAACCTGTGACCCGTTCGGGTCCAATCAGGTGGGCAGAACGTATATCGGCATGTGCGCGCACACGATCGCGCACAATGACGCATAATAGACTAATGATATACACACAAGCCATGCCGCATTCAATCGCGGCCGCTGTAATAATAATTGTCCAGACACACCTGACCCTCGTTAAATGCGTTGCTTAATCGCTCGCTACTCCTCGACCCTTCACCTACTTTTTGTTCCAACCCACGCGCATAGTACGTTTCTCGCGATTGGTAATAACGTCACTTATTAAGTAGCCGAGATCGCACATTTGTCATAGTTTCCGAGAATATTTGTCACAAATATGTGTGTGATTAATCCTTTTGCAGCATTTTATTACCCTGACGTGTTTCAATACAAGTTGGACATTTAATTGCAATTAAATACTTGTTCTCGCATAAGACGTTCTCCTTAAATGGCTCGCAGGAATTTCTTACCCCTTCGCATTCGTTCTTTAATGATCGATCATTACATGTTGCATTACGTGTGATCGCTTCAGATTCTGGGCCTTTGAAAGCGTAATGCGAGTAACGTATGACGGACGCCTAGATTAGTGGCTTACGCAGTCTAATTGCTTCCACGCAATTAACAATAGAGCGGCCCGGTTTTCTTGAGTCGCGCGCGATTACGCTTCCACTTTGAGGAGTTCGTCCACCCGAGGTAGACGTCCATGTCGTTAGGCGATGCTTTATAAGTGCGCGCAAATAGAGCGTGGAGTACTTCTGCGCTGTAATAACAGCCACCATAATAACGACTATTTTTCTGAAGAAAGAGCGATAAAAAAGTATATGAAATAATCTCGAGATAAATTTATAAATTTGCTTAAACATTTTTTATAATTTTTAAACCGCACGCGGTTATTTCCAATAATTTTCGAGGCAACGACCGAAAGCGAGACCAAATAGACTTCGCATTTCCGATCAGTGACACCGACGGCATAAACACCGCGGTCAGGTAGATGCTCTCGCCGCGGCAAGAACAAAATCCACAGGTACTAATTTCAGTCGAAGGCCGCCGTCGAGAACAGTTGGCGCCGAACAGTTCGGCATAATTTTTTATCACCCGATTGCTATACGGGATTTCGCCGAGCCGCGTGCACACGAGAGAATATAACTTCCCAGCTCGGAAAACGATCAAATTCTGCGAAGATATCGCGCAAAACGTTTCCTTTTGATATTTTTGCAAACGGTGTAAGTCTCGTTAAAAATCCGGAAAAATTGCTGCGCGTAGAGGAAATTGCCCCGCACCGGAAGTCAAGGCCACGGTAGTGCGTAATAATATCGGATGCGGGACGACCATTTCCGGCCAAGGTCGCGCCACTTCCGAGAAAGGCCGCGACTAGTTCGTGTTCGTTTCCGTCGCGCCGTCGAGAGAGGAGAGCACGGAGGGATGAGCGAAACTATACTTAACCCGCCAGGTTAAAGGCAGAGATCCCCGGGATCGAGCGCGTGTCCCTGATTACGGTGCACGAACGTGGCACTCTTCTCGACCTAAAGCCGCCGCCGCCGCCGCCGCCGCATGTCGGTCGTCGATTTCGCGGAATGCACCGCGCGATTGTACTCGAGGAAGTCCATGCGCGCGGTTCATCGCGCTTTCTCGAGACGAGAAAGTCGCGGCCCGGTTCACGATCTTGTGGAATCTTCCCGGAAGTGGCAACTTGCTAAGGGAGAGAATAATCTTTTCGCGCGACTGTCCTATTTTGCTCTTTTTTTACATCTTGTAATACAATTGACAGTTTGATAAAAACAAATATGATACAAAGCTACGAAAAAGCTAAAAAGTTTATTTCATTTTTTTATATACGAAGAAAGGTCGTTTCTTTTAACGCGAAGAAAAATCGATTTAATTCTAGTTAATAAATCTTTGCAATTTTATATTTTTTTTCTACTTGTCTTTTTTGTTCCTTTTAGATTTTATTGAGTTACACGCGACGCTCGTGTAACTCTGGAGAGAATTAAGGTTTTCTTTACCTTTTTCGAAACGAAGAGTTAAATGGAATCGTCAATCATTGGATTTATTGGGTTATATCTCGTTAATTCCCTAAATTATTATTAAGCCGCGCCCTATTATAAAGGCTTTTTGTTATCTCTGTTGCCGCGACGATATATCTTTCCTTTGAGAGTATCAAACCGTATGTTATTCAGAAACTTAAACCCGAAATTGCGATTATTTCCGGTTCGTAAGTTTTCAAAATTTATGGTTTTTCAAGAACGATTGAGATTGCCGAAAACTTGATCGTGATTGATGATGATCGGGGGTGCTAATTCGATGGCCGAACTAACGATTCGAAGAAATGTGTTGCCTACGGGCCAACACACTCGAGAAATGGCTGGCTGTCATCAACTAAAAAAATCAGTTGATCAAAAGCTAATTGTCGGGTTCTCGATTGTCCAAAAAATATATGAAACAATTGTATTAGTAAATTGTTATGATTATTAAGAAACTGGTGTGTGTAACTATGTGTTACTTACATTTTTTAAAATTATAAATTGAATATTTAATCGTAAAGTAGAAAAAATTTTTACAAATTACTTATGCAAATTATAGCGCAAAGACTATGATTACGGCAGATCGTAGAAGATTAATCTACTCACAGAAGTGCTTTGCCGCTTCCCTTTCATGTGATATAAAACGACTATAAAGTTCTAAATGTCGGCAAAAAAATTTTTTTACAAGACGTCGGAGAGTGGTTCTCATGTGATCTATTGTGAATTCTAACGAGACTCGCGCGAACTAACGAGGGACGAAGCATCCGAGGGAACGTTACGGTCCGGCTCTAGACACAAAAAGTGCTCGAAAACGGTTGCAGCCGCAGTTAGTACGGTGTGGCGTTCTCTCATCCCGGTTCAGTATCTTAAGTGGCGGCATATAGGTGCCTATAATAGGACCCCTATGTCTGGCCCTTCGGGCTATTCTAGTTTCCAACGTGAATTCTCCGAGAGAGCGTTTGTAGATTCCACGATACGTCATCGTAACTCTTTCGGTCCTGCATTCGGCGAACCGATCGAGAGCGCGATTGATTTATCAGTGGAATTACGAACTTCTCCTTAGGCAACTTTACGCTTAATGGAACCCGGCATATTCGTGATCATAAAATCAATTGTAACACATTACACATAACGATTTAAGTTTTGAAAAATAATTGTTGAAAAAATTATATTTTAATTCAATTAAGAATAAAGAATATATCTTTGGGCTCCTGAGTTTTTAAACTAAGAAAATTTCTAAGACTTTTGAATTGAAATTTCAATTCATCCTATATGAATTTATGAATTAAAATTTCAATTCAAAAAACACACGTGTAAAAATTTACACGTAAACCTGTATATATATATATACACTCTTAGAAATTTTCTTATATTTTAATTGTTGTTCACTCATCAGATCGCGAAACGTGTTTTCACGTTGTTGTGTATGCGACGACATAAGTAAAAACATTTCATTGCGTTACCTTTAACCGCGTAATAGAGAGAAACATCGTGTACACGGGACACAATGGTTTGTAGTTCGCAATGCTGAAACCGACTTTAAGTAAAGAATTCGTAAATTAGCCAAACTTGCCGCTCGGTCATTAGAACTCGAGCAGAAGAGAAGGGGGGAAGATGAGTCCGGCAGATACGGCCAATTCGGGCGAACCTATACATCACTACGGTGACCAATTTAAGAACGCCGTTCCTAGTTCTGCGAAGGGCGGATTCGTTTAACGAGAAGAACTACCGCAGTTAGCTCCTCTCTCCGGCGTTATTCGAAAGATTCCGCACGCAACACGTCGTGTTCAAACTCCTCCACTTATCGAGGGGAACACGTATATTTTCCAGAACGTAACCCCGCGCTCATACACACACGGGGGGGCGCCACGCAACTCCATTGAAAATCAGAACCGTTTTTCATCGGGTTCTCGCCGGCAGCGGCGAGTTAAGCGGCGTTAAAAAGGCTCCAACACACGCGTTCGCGCGCGCGTTCACGCAACCACCTGGAACGACTCCCTCGCGTACTTACGTGCGAATTCACCTGCGGGGCACGCTCGCAGGCGCGTAGAATACAGTCCCTGGCGCACGCTCACACAAGCACGCACGCACACGAGAACGTTGCGTGTCTACGCGCGTGCCCCGAGAGGAGAGAGAGATGCCGGTGCGCTTATAAACGTCCGTTTGCACGGTGCAGTCTAAGGTGGCCTTGGCTCAATGTCGCATACTTGCCGGCCTCTGAACCGCCGCGAACCCAGGCATGTTGTGCCTGCGTTCTTAAGAACCGCACAGCGCGGCCTTTATGTGCTCGCGCGAGTGCACTTCTGCGTCGTGGCGTGAAATAACCCGCGAAGCGCACCGCGAGGAAGATACCCGGGTCAGCCGGGGTCAACACACGCGAAACAAACTTAGCCGCGGTGGCAGATAGACTATGGCCGTCATTTGTCATAGTACCCGCAGCGGGAGCTAAGAGCGCAGAGAGAGAATGCGCGTTGCTTAGATCCATTTATTAATCCTGGAAACGCCCGGTTTTCTATTTTCTCCCTTTCTCGTGTATTCGCGACTACACGAACCACTTTTGCCTTAGCGCAACGAGGCCGGGCTCTTTTCTCGTGCCTTGTCTTGGAATAATCTCTCGTTAGCAGTGAAAGTCCTTGCCTTGGTAATACTGTTCGTTGCTCGATTACTTGCATTAAAAAAAAAAAAAAAGTCTTAAAACTGTCTAGCTTTTTCTATTTGGTGAACTTTCGCGCGGTCGCTCGCAGGGTGGCGGTGCTATTTTACGCACAGACAAGCGCGACGCGGACAATGTACACAGTATAAACATCAGTTAATTTTCGCAAGTAGACGTTTATCGTCGCGTTATTTTCTATCGATCGCGATGGCGTTCGAGGAAGCGTTGTTCACTTCATCTATTACGATGGCATCGATCATTCTAAGTAATAGCCAGGTGGGATCGAGCGATGGGTGGAAGACGCGCGGAACGGTGTGTTCTGGGAAAAAGTAACACTTCTCCGTAAATCTGCGTGATTTATCCGCGATCCCGGTCCGCGGTCGGTCGATGGGGCTTTAATTTTACGAGCGACTTCGATTTTTCATATTGCCGCGTATATACACGGCAAGGATATTCGAAAGAAAGTGAGGCTGGACCACCGGCGCATGTCATTAACATACCGATCGCCAAACCCGCGTGCAAGTCAAAACGATGTGTACGTGGCTCACGATAATTACGGCAAAGCGGAACGAGCCGGGGATTCTTATTAACCATCGTTAATTCTATACCGGTGCAAATAGTAGTAGCAAGAAGCGTTTATGACGCAGAGCGTGCAGCAGCAGCATACCTTCCGAGTCCGAATAATCATGCCCGACGGGAGTAATCGCGCAAAAATCTTGACCGGCCGCGAACAGACCGATTCGAAGACACACCGCTCTGGTATATAATCAGACGACGCCTTGTTTGTCATAGCATCTGATTATCGAATTTTAAGCGGCTACGAATACTTTGAACAAAATTAATATTTAAAAAATAAAAAGATGAAGAGAAAAATAAATCTTTTTTAGGGGGGTATTATAGGGGATTCTTCATATACGTAATGCAAATCTAGCATTCTATATGATTTAAAATTGAAATTTCAATTCGAAAAACTCACTTGTAAAAATT